>NC_059595.1:23837807-23882807 GCF_020424385.1 Procambarus clarkii | reverse complement strand
GTGGCTCAAATAGCCTCGGCTATCACTTCCTTTTTGACGGCCGTGATGGTCAAGCGGATTAAGGCGCCCTGTAGTTACCAGTTGCGTTGCTTCTGGGAGTATGGGTTCGAGTCACTTCTGGGGTGTGAGTTTTCATTCGCATATAGTCCTGGGGACCATTCAGGCTTGTTCGCATTTGTGTTCCTCACGTGTGCCCCAAAGAATGAGGTGATTTGGTGAAATGCTATGCCCAAGATTACCATCCGAGTTGCCGTCGGGGAAGTGGCTCAAATAGCCTCGGCTATCACTTCCTTTTTGACGGCCGTGATGGTCAAGCGGATTAAGGCGCCCTGTAGTTACCAGTTGCGTTGCTTCTGGGAGTATGGGTTCGAGTCACTTCTGGGGTGTGAGTTTTCATTCGCATATAGTCCTGGGGACCATTCAGGCTTGTTCGCATTTGTGTTCCTCACGTGTGCCCCAAAGAATGAGGTGATTTGGTGAAATGCTATGCCTAAGATTACCATCCGAGTTGCCGTCGGGGAAGTGGCTCAAATAGCCTCGGCTATCACTTCCTTTTTGACGGCCGTGATGGTCAAGCGGATTAAGGCGCCCTGTAGTTACCAGTTGCGTTGCTTCTGGGAGTATGGGTTCGAGTCACTTCTGGGGTGTGAGTTTTCATTCGCATATAGTCCTGGGGACCATTCAGGCTTGTTCGCATATATATATATAAATATATATATATATATATATATATATATATATATATATATATATATATATATATATATATATATATATATATATGTATATATATATATATATATATATATATATATGTCGTACCTAGTAGCCAGAACGCACTTCTCAGCCTACTATGCAAGGCCCGATTTGCCTAATAAGCCAAGTTTTTCTGAATTAATATATTTTCTCTAATCCTTTTCTTATGAAATGATAAAGCTACCCATTTCATTATGTATGAGGTCATTTTTTTTTTATTGGAGTTAAAATTAACGTAGATATATGACCGAACCTAACCAACCCTACCTAACCTAACCTAACCTATCTTTATAGGTTAGGTTAGGTTAGGTAGCCGAAAAAAGTTAGGTTAGGTTAGGTTAGGTAGGTTAGGAAGTCGAAAAAACATTAATTCATGAAAACTTGGCTTATTAGGCAAATCGGGCCTTGCATAGTAGGCTGAGAAGTGCGTTCTGGCTACTAGGTACGACATATATATATATATATATATATATATATATATATATATATATATATATATATATATATATATATATATATATATATATATATATTTTGGAAGCAATCTTTCCTGTAGACATATATTGTATAAGCAAGTAGATGGGGTCGCCATGGGTTCTCCCCTAGGTGTCCTGTTTGCAAACTTCTACATGGGTACCATCGAGCAAAAAGTCTTAGTCGGCATGAACTTGAAACCGGCCATATACTGCAGGTATGTTGACGACATTTTTACACAGGTACCTGATGTCAGACATCTGCGGGAGCTGAAGGACGCATTTGAGCAGAGTTCCGTGCTGCGTTTCACTTACGAGATGGAAAAGGATGGGAAGCTGCCCTTTCTAGATGTAACAGTCATGGAAAAGAGCGGAGGTTTCCACACTGCAGTCTACACTAAGGAAACGAACATGGGAATGTGCCTAAATGCCAACAGCGACTGCCCAGACAGGTACAAGAGGAGTGTTGTTAACGCATATGTCGACCGTGTTCTCAGCCACAGCTCAGAATGGAAGCAAGTCGACGAAGACTCTGTAGGGTAAGGCAGGTCCTAGTCAACAACGGCTTCTCCAATGGTTTCGTCGAAGACATCATAAGAAGGAAAGTGAAACGCCATGCAACCTCTGAAGAGACAACTAACACAACACCTATACCCCCTATTAGACTATTTTACAGGAACTTCTTTTCCACAGCTCATAAAACGGAGGAAAGGGTCCTGAAAGATATTGTTAATAGAAACGTTATCCCTACAGACAAAAATCAGAGGATACAACTGACGATTTACTATAAAACCAGAAAAACGGCCAGCCTACTCATGAGAAACTCTCCAGACACAAAGCAGAACGCTTTAAAAGAGACCAACGTCGTCTATGCCTTCAAATGCCCTCTTGGGGACTGTAAGCTCCAAAAAACTCAGTATATAGGCAAGACAACAACATCTCTTTCCAGGCGTTTAACGATGCATAAGCAACAGGGCTCCATTAAGGAACATATAATCTCTTCCCACAACCAAACCATCGCTAGAGAAATCCTAGTAAACAACACAGAAATCATCGATAGATACAGCGATAGCAGGCGACTTGACGTTTGCGAGGCACTACACATTAAGAAGTCAACACCAGCAATCAACAGCCAATTAATGCACAACTATATTCTACCCACCTCAAGACTCCGCTCCAATATAGAAGCATCAAGAAATATGGACCAATAAGCTTTCTACAATCACTTATATTCAATACCCATTGTTTCGTGTTCTGTCTTGTGTTGATGAATTTAATACCCTATTAATACCACCTCACGCTATCCCCCTCACTCAAATGTAGATATAAACAAATCGGAGATGTGTAAGTTCTATTTAGTTGTGTATGTGTAAACTAAAGTCTTTGAAAATGTAATAAGCTTTACGAAACGCGCTCAAGTGTCGCGTCAGACTAGAAATAAAAATGAATTTTGGAGAATTGATTTTTGAATTACCACCAACAGTGAAAAGAAATGTACGAAAGATTGAGAAAATTCGTGTTAGAATTATTAATCTTACTTTTTCGGTCATATTTAATAATATATATATATATATATATATATATATATATATATATATATATATATATATATATATATATATATATATATATATATATATATATATATATATATATATAGGGGTACCACCACTGGTTTAATTAAAGGGACCCAGATCCTCGAAGAAGAAAATAAATAGTGTTCAGAGAAGACCTTGTGGATTCTCACTGAATACTTTAATCTTTTCCTCTCCTACCACCCCTATTATTTTTTTTTTGTTTTTATTTGATTTTATTGCAATGTTACAGTTTACAGAAAACACACACTTATATAACAATATAACAATATACCAATCAGTGTTCGAAGACCTCGTCCAGTTCCCTGGGGGTCGGGTGCGTACCCAAGATACAACACGCATTTCCCCTCTGAACAGCGACACTGAGGCGCTGGAACATAAAACTAGCCGCTCTTGGGTCTCTAGTCTTCCCAATGAGTTCCTCGCCCAGCTCCTTCAGGAACTTAAGTGCACATTTACCCCAGGCGCCCAGAGTCTCAGAGCCTATTGGCACGAACCTGTAACAACGTTCTAGGTCCCTGTACTTGTTAGTTTTCTGGGTCTCCCTGAAGGTGGCCGCCCCGCGTCCCTCAGCTGCGCTGTAAGGTAGATAGGTATCAGCCAATGTGGATGCACACGTGTAGTCCCACACGACCTGTTTACCTTCCCTCCACGGCTGCAGGGTGACTCCATCTGGGCGTTTTTGGCTGTTGTCAGGCCTGCACAACTGAGGTTCCCTTTGTGCTGGGCACCCAGCTGAAGCCAAACTTCTCTTGATGATGTCATTGACTGCTTCATGACTGGCAATCTTTCCCTGTGTCTTACGACAGATGAGACCATGGCTGCCGTATTGGTCTGCCCGTGCATGGCCGCAAATACACCGGTGCTCGGTGGAGATAGGGGCGGCAAGGCGCAGAGCAACACCAATACTTAGGGTCCGATGGTCCAGGCGGGTGCCCAAGGCGGAATTAGGGACTGCCAACAGGAAGTCCCCGGCATGGGGAGCTTGCACAGCTTGAAGACGCGCTTTGTCCTTCCTGGAAGCTGCCTCCAGCAATGATGTGGCGATGTTCTCCACTATGGGGCTATCCCATTTGGACTGTTTGCAGTCATTTGAAAAAGTCGGTCGAGGATGAGAGTTGACAAGAGTGTCCCACTGACCGGCTCCTTCCGCGAATTTGGGATCATGAATCCCAATGAAGTCTCTTAGGTGTTCCGGTAGTATTTCCTTAACTAATTCACCTGTTGCACTGGTCGAGGATAAGAATGCCGGCAATGCTAACTGGGTCGCCTTGCGAATACCTATCCCCCCGAGTCTAACTGGGAGCGTTGCTTGATCCCATTGGTCATCTTGCAGGGAGAGGTTTAACACTTTCACGGTTATTGACCTTAGGAGTGTGTCATATTCTGTTAATTTTGGGCTGTCGAAGGAGGGAGCACACCTTAGGAAATAGGTCAGTCTGGGCAAAGCCAGGCACCTTGTGAGAAGGTACAGAGCATCGTGGGCGTCCAAAGCCCCTATTCCTCCCTCCATCCTCCTCAGGTCGTTCAGCTTTTCTTCGAGGACTACCTCAATGGCGCTCGAGCCCAGAGGTGCCCCTAGCAGCACACTGTCGGTGGGAGCGATCACTTGGGCTCCTGGCAATATGGTTCGCACTGCATCTATGGTTGGTTGGCTAGATGAGATGATTTCACACTTTAATGGGTTTAGGGTGAGTCCTAACTCCTCTCCCTTAGATTTCACCAGCTGTAGATCTTCTAGCAGGGACTCCTGTGTCCCTGCCAGGGTGCCATCGTCCAGGAACCAGATGTTGAGTTCGCTGGTCAACCTGCTTGTGACCTCTTTAACAGCCATGCAAAAAAGAAAAGGGGCAAGTGGGTCTCCCTGCTGGACACCTTCTGCGGAAACAACTTCATGTTCCCCAAACAGCAGCGTCGATTCCCTACTGTACTCTGCTGAGACGAAGGGGAGTAGAGAAGGAAAGCTTGTTCGAACTGCTTCCAGTACCACATCCCTTTTTACCTGGTTGAAGGCATTTTTAAAGTCTAATTTAATTAATGCCTTATTTTCTGGGAGGTGCTTGATATAGGCTCGTGCTGCATGAGCTGCTGCTTCACAGCCATGGGGAACACCAAAACCTAGTTGATGGGGTCGAAGCATCGTCGCAGCGTCTATGCTAATTTTTCTGACTGCTGCCCTAGCAACAAGGCGCCGAAGTGTGTTACCCACGGCATATATATATATATATATGTCGTACCTAGTAGCCAGAACTCACTTCTCAGCCTACTATGCAAGGCCCGATTTGCCTAATAAGCCAAGTTTTCATGAATTAATGTTTTTTCGTCTACCTAACCTACCTAACCTAACCTAACCTAGCTTTTTTTGGCTACCTAACCTAACCTTACCTATATATATAGGTTAGGTTAGGTTAGGTAGGGTTGGTTAGGTTCGGTCATATATCTACGTTAATTTTAACTCCAATAAAAAAAAATTGACGTCATACATAGTGAAAAGGGTAGCTTTATCATTTCATAAGAAAAAAATTATAGTAAATATATTAATTCAGGAAAACTTGGCTTATTAGGCAAATCGGGCCTTGAATAATAGGCTGAGAAGTGAGTTCTGGCTACTAGGTACGACATATATATATATATATATATATATATATATATATATATATATATATATATATATATATATATATATATATATATATATATATATATACCTTCACCTTCTGGATATATATATATATATATATATATATATATATATATATATATATATACCTTCACCTTCTGGATATATATATATATATATATATATATATATATATATATATATATATATATATATATATATATATGTCGTACCTAGTAGCCAGAACTCACTTTTCAGCCTACAATGCAAGGCCCGATTTGCCTAATAAGCCAAGTTTTCATGAATTAATATATTTTCTCTAATTTTTTCTTATGAAATGATAAATCAACCCATTTCATTATGTAAGAGGTAAATTTTTTTTTATTGGAGTTAAAATTAACGTAGATATATGACCGAACCTAACCAACCCTACCTAACCTAACCTAACCTATCCTTATAGGTTAGGTTAGGTTAGGTAGCCGAAAAAGTTTGGTTAGGTTAGGTTAGGTAGGTTAGGAAGTCGAAAAGCAATTAATTCATGAAAACTTGGCTGATTAGGCAAATCGGGCCTTGCATAGTAGGCTCAGAAGTGAGTTCTGGCTACTATGTACGACATATATATATATATATATATATATATATATATATATATATATATATATATATATATATGTCGTACCTAGTAGCCAGAACTCACTTCTCAGCCTACTATTCAAGGCCCGATTTGCCTAATAAGCTAAGTTTTCCTGAATTAATATATTTACTATAATTTTTTTCTTATGAAATGATAAAGCAACCCTTTTCTCTATGTATGAGGTCAATTTTTTTTTATTGGAGTTAAAATTAACGTAGATATATGACCGAACCTAACCAACCCTACCTAACCTAACCTAACCTATATTTATAGATAAGGTTAGGTTAGGTAGCCAAAAAAAGCTAGGTTAGGTTAGGTTAGGTAGGTTAGGTAGACGAAAAAACATTAATTCATGAAAACTTGGCTTATTAGGCAAATCGGGCCTTGAATAGTTGGCTGAGAAGTGCGTTCTGGCTATTAGGTACGACATATATATATATATATATATATATATATATATATATATATATATATATATATATATATATATATATATATGTCGTACCTAGTAGCCAGAACGCACTTCTCGGCCTACTATGCAGGGCCCGATTTGCCTAATAAGCCAAGTTTTCCTGAATTAATATATTTTCTCTAATTTTTTTCTTATGAAATGATAAAGCTACCCATTTCATTATGTATGAGGTCAATATTTTTTTATTGGAGTTGAAATTAACGTAGATATATGACCAAACCTAACCAACCCTACCTAACCTAACCTAACCTATCTTTATAGGTTAGGTTAGGTTAGGTAGCCGAAAACGTTAGGTTAGGTTAGGTTAGGTAGGTTAGGTAGTCGAAAAACAATTAATTCATGAAAACTTGGCTTATTAGGCAAATCGGGCCTTGCATAGTAGGCATAGAAGTGAGTTCTGGCTACTAAGTACGACATATATATATATATATATATATATATATATATATATATATATATATATATATATATATATATATATATATATATATATATATATGTCGTACCTAGTAGCCAGAACGCACTTCTCAGCCTACTATGCAAGGCCCGATTTGCCTAATAAGCCAAGTTTTCCTGAATTAATATATTTTCTCTAATTTTTTTCTTATAAAATGATAAAGCTACCCATTCCATTATGTCTGAGGTCAATTTTTTTTATTGGAGTTAAAATTAACGTAGATATATGACCGAACCTAACCAACCCTACCTAACCTAACCTAACCTAACCTATCTTATAGGTTAGGTTAGGTTAGGTAGCCGAAAAAGTTAGGTTAGGTTAGGTTAGGTAGGTTAGGTAGTCGAAAAACAATTAATTCATGAAAACTTGGCTTATTAGGCAAATAGGTTCTTGCATAGTAGGCAGAGAAGTGCGTTCTGGCTACTAGGTACGACATATATATATATATATATATATATATATATATATATATATATATATATATATATATATATATATATATATATATATATATATGTGTGTGTGTGTGTGTGTGTGTGTGTAAGTAAAACACGAAAGTTAACACGTGATTATATAGGCAGGAGAGGCGAAGTGAAGTGAGGTACACTGATAACATTTTTGTTTATGACTGGGATTATGTGGGTATGAATAGGAGCAGCATCTTATGGACCTTCTGCAGTTACCTTTGTTCTTATGTTCTTATGGCCCAAACGTGGATAATAATAACATAAGATAGAGAATATAAACAATGAATTAGCGAGACAAATGTGTATCAATGATCCTACTCAAATCGCCCTTTAACTGATCTATCAAAAATGGATCTAGATTATATAAACCACTGCTAATGTCCAAATTACATGTTTTTGTAATCTGTATTAAGGCAGATTCAATTATGGTCCTTTGGAAAGTGTTTATACAATTTGTTATTGAAGAAGCCATCTCTCAATCAATTTGGTGAGAATTTTTTGACAAATGAACAAACAAAGCATTAGACAATTGGTCATGTCTTACAGTGTATTTATGTTGCCAAATTCTACATGTCAAATCTTTAGATGTTTGCCCAATATAGAACTTATTTCAATCTTTACAAGGTATTTTATAACTGACACAATTATCACTACGAGGGCTGTTTCTAACTAATAGTTTACCAACAGTATTTTCGTAACTAAACAATACATGTATATCAAAAAGTTTCAAGGCCTTGACAATATTCTCAAACCCAGAGAAATATAGTAAACATGACACATTCTCTGGGCGATTTTTTTCACTGCATTTATTATTATAATATGTACGACGTGCTTTGCTACGACAAACTTCCAAAAAACTCAGTGGGTAACAAAGCTTGAGAACAATCGAATCAATATTCTTAAACTCTTCATCTAAGAATTCTGGACTCACAACTCGAAGAGCTCTTAGATACATAGAGGAAAAAAATTGAATTTTTTCACATTGTATCTATGCCCTGAGAAATAATGAACATAAGATAATTGTGATAATTGTGAACATAGTGATAATTGTGTCATCTCACCCAACTTTTCAATGTGATATATAAAGGGTCTAGGAGTGTCATAGGCCAGTTGGGGTGAGAGAGAGAGAGAGAGAGAGAGAGAGAGACCCGGGCACCGCAGGATACACCTTCTAATATGTATACATTCACCCTCCACGGACCTTGCAATAAAAGAGCGCCCTAGGCCAGGCTGGTGGTATATTGAGCGCCGGAGCGTGTTCCAAGGTCAGAGCAAGGCGGCAGAAACAGTCTGGGTGATCCAGACACGGTAAGGAACAGTGAAACTTTTAGAGCCCAACTGTGTGGCAGTGTTCACCTGGCAGTGTTCACCTGACAGTGTTCACCTGACAGTGTTCACCTGACAGTGTTCACCTGACAGTGTTCATCAGACAGTGTTCACCTGTCAGTGTTCACCAGTGTTCACCTGACAGTGTTCACCTGACAGTGTTCACCTGACAGTGTTCATCAGACAGTGTTCACCTGTCAGTGTTCACCAGTGTTCACCTGACAGTGTTCACCTGACAGTGTTCATCAGACAGTGTTCACCTGTCAGTGTTCACCAGTGTTCACCTGACAGTGTTCACCTGACAGTGTTCACCTGACAGTGTTCACCTGACAGTGTTCACCAGACAGTGTTCACCTGACAGTGTTCACCTGACAGTGTTCACCTGACAGTGTTCACCTGACAGTGTTCACCTGACAGTGTTCACCTGGCAGTGTTCACCTGACAGTGTTCACCTGACAGTGTTCACCTGACAGTGTTCACCTGACAGTGTTCACCTGACAGTGTTCACCTGACAGTGTTCACCTGGCAGTGTTCACCTGACAGTGTTCACCTGACAGTGTTCATCAGACAGTGTTCACCTGTCAGTGTTCACCAGTGTTCACCTGACAGTGTTCACCTGACAGTGTTCACCTGACAGTGTTCACCTGGCAGTGTTCACCTGACAGTGTTCACCTGACAGTGTTCACCTGACAGTGTTCACCTGGCAGTGTTCACCTGACAGTGTTCACCTGACAGTGTTCACCTGACAGTGTTCACCTGGCAGTGTTCACCTGACAGTTCACCAGGTCCTGGTACCTGAGTCTGTGTATCAATACCGACCCTCTGACTGACGCCTCTCTACTCTCTCTGACACAAACCTGACTTTAAATGACCTCAATGTCACTTACTCTGCCTTAACTGGTCGTTAATTAACGGTTATGTTGTTCACCGTTGTTCCTTACTGTAACTGTAATCCAGTGATGCCTTGTAATACCTGGTGTTTGATCACCACGTGCCGCTGGGTACAAGGGAACACTACTACCACCAGTTACAGTGTTCCACTCACTGCCACCACCACTCCTTCGTAATACCATCGGTATTGTAACAGTAACTGACTGTGAAGGAAGGACCAGTTAATTAGTCAGGAGTTCCAAGAATGTAAATCCTTTATTGCCTTGAAAAGGGAAATGAATTTACTTTATTGCGGCGTAAATTAAACGAGGGAGAATGTGTAATATATGAGAGTGCTTGCTGGACCTCGTGGAAACTTACTACACATTACACACGATCGTGGATTCAGAAAATAATAGTTGGGGATGTAATTGGTTAAACACCATAAAATAATTAAATTTATTTATTGACATAAATTATGAAATGTAAGCCTATCTAATGTTCCTAAACCTTGAGGCAATGATTTGAAACTAACTCTTACTTGAACTCAGATAGACTTTATCTTAACATACCTACAAACTCCCCGCCGATGTTCAGGACGTTCTTCCTCTGCAGTTGATGTTACTTCAGACCTCACCAGCACCCCACTGATCTACACCTAGCGGCTTCCTCTCCCCTAGGCGAGCAAGTAAGCTGACCTAACCACATTGCCTTACATCATTTAATATGACTAATTGTCAAAGCTAACGCCTATGCACTTGGCCCACTTAAGGGACTGAATCTTTATCAACGAATCATGTAAAAATTCATAGGTACTTGACAAGGTTTATTATTAAATACAATATTGTATAGTAACATGGATTTCTCTAAATTAAGGAATTAAAACAAAATGTGACTGTGGTAATCTTGCTTCATCACATAAGCACTAATCCCTGTGGACGGACCTTATGCTAGACTCAGGTCCAAAGTTCACGCTGACTCCAAACTAGATTGTACCCCGGTATACCGGGGTACAATCTATACAATACACTATATATACAATACATTACATACAAGCCTACATCATATCTATATCAACAGCTAAACTATTACAACTCCCCAATCTTATTTTACAAAAAACATTGTTTTTTATGCAATTAAACATGATGTTTCTTATCCTAATCTTTTACTGTATATAAAAAATTGAACCAATACCTTGTCACGGTAATTTCTCTAGTAAGAGATTCGGCCTGGTCCATCATCACCTATTCTATCATACCACGTCTATATATTCAAGAATTGCAGCCACAAGAGCAACAACAACAGCTCTCAAAACTTCTAGACAGTACCACCAGTCTACCTCCCCCCACGGCCTATCACCTTCCTCACACCTGGTGACGCCTCAGGATCACACCATCTCACACAAGCAGTTAAAGTGAGCCGGTTCATAGTTACCGACGTCATCAGCGCCATCTGGACGGCCGCCGTTCTATATATATAGGGCTACCTAGCCCACCACGATTCACATTACTCCTGAGTGCTCAACTGAGTAGACCTGTTGACATACCCCGGTGTGGTAACAGAGGTATTCAGTCTGGCTCACAGTATTCTAGCACCATGTTTTATTTGCACATTAACGTAACATAAATTTGATTGTTCATCTTGTTTGTTTTGTACACTTTGTATTAGAGCCAAACCTGGATATAATTTTATGTTTTGTAATTTGTTTAACTTCAGTTTTCTATCAAAGTAAAGTATTTTTAAATGTTTTTCCCCTCTGTCTTATCCTACAGTTACCACACCTTGAAGACAACTTGCAGTTTAACTTTTGTTTTTACTTTTTTTCCTCTTTTTTTTTATTTATGTGACTGACCTTCCAGCTGCCTAGAGAGGCTGCACTAACACCTATTTTTCTCGTCATAGCCTAAAAAAAAAAAATTACTCTAGCTAAAATCATTACAATCTGCAGATTGTGTAACACTAACCAGCATAACAAATCCTGATCCAATCGTCAGAATCCCGACTGTCGTCGTTCACAGTCCTGCACATCTTCCCAAGATATCTGGAAAGCAAAAACCTCCAATACCTCACATGAAATAACTAAATTCAATATCCGTGTCTTATCACAAAAATCTAACTAACAAAAGATTGGACAGTCTTCTGCTCTCAACGTGTTTCCCTCTTGAACACCTAACACATCAAGTCCAATTGTGTCCTGAAATGTCACGACTTGAGACGAGGAACACTGAACTCCTCACAGTTAGTTCCATGTGTTACACACAACACCTGTGGACACTTTATGCCACAGCATGTCACTTAAGTTTCGAATCTAACATTCAAAAATCAATGTCCACACGACATTCTCTTATCTCCTAATATCACAGTTATTATCAGAGTATGCTGCGTGGAGTGTATACTCACGTCCAGCTAAAAGTTCTAAATTTCAATTTATAATTCCCCTCTTCCTACAATGAACCGCTGAACGATCAACCCAAACAAAATTACAGCAGTTACAATCTCTAGAGCCTCTGTTATCTAGACACAGTTCAACACTTCGTACTAGACCGCTTTATCCAGAGAACAGTCAGTCATACATTCACCGTTTTCTATATTTTCACTTTTATAGAATTCCACAACTTCTGGGTTTCCACTTTTACTAGTTTTAAAGAATTATTTCCGTAGGTAAAAGTGACATTACTTTAAAAAAAAAATGTACTACAAAAGATGGATTTAATAGAGCCACAAATAACTCTTTAATAATTTCTGCACAAACATTGTTCTTAAAAAAATACCTTTTGCTACGATGAAGTCAGACGACTGACGAGTAGATGATTGTCGTTCCGCCATCTACCGATTGTTGCCTGTAGAGAATCCTCGTCCTCTTGCACACCATTCCGGTTTCTGCTGAAGAAACGACAGAACTATCCGACTGGATAGTCGTGTGGAGTTGAGCACTGAGTGACAGGTGACAGCCAGCCAATAGTAGTTTTTGGCTGGCTGTCACCTGTCGGGTGGACCTCGCTACAGAGACACAGCTCATTACTCAACTCGTAGCTCACAAGGAGTCTTGATGGATGAGACTGATAACATCAGGTGACCACAGTAGCACAGGGCTAGACGTGCAACGATGTCTCGCAACGGAGGTGGCTCTCGAGGGGCACTGAGGTGGTTGATGTATTAGCAGGACAGGTGAGTACTGACATCAGCTTCCATGGTTTACGTTTATCTCCGGTGTTTCTTGATGTCACCAGACTACTGTGTCGTAAACACCTGTTGTGTATACCCTCGTGCAGCTGACCTCGGGCCAAAGGATGCAAGTCTGCACCTTCTATGGCGAGTAAACAGTATACTATATAGGGAACCTGTCCCGTTTGTTCTTGTGACCGGTCTGCTTTTCCGTTACATCAGACGACGTAACCACTGATCTTGAGACGACACTGATGAGTCCTGCAACTGACTTGCTCCCTCACGGACCTCACTTCCGGTCTGCCTGTAGTTATCTTGAGATGATTTCGGGGCTTTTAGTGTCCCCGCGGCCCGGTCCTCGACCAGGCCTCCACCCCCAGGAAGCAGCCCGTGACAGCTGACTAACTCCCAGGTACCTATTTACTGCTAGGTAACAGAGGCATTCAGGGTGAAAGAAACTTTGCCTATTTGTTTCTGCCTCGTGCGGGAATCGAACCCGCGCCACAGAATTACGAGTCCTGCGCGCTATCCACCAGGCTACGAGGCCCCTAAGACTACGCTGTAGTCTTAACGACTACAGCGGCTGGTGGGCCTTGTTGACATCGTGACATCACCACGATGATGTTGAACTTCGACCTCTGGCAGCAGCACGGTGCAGACAGCATTCTGAGCCAAGACAGCCTCGTTAGTGACGTGAGGTGTCGGCCGGGTGACTGGTGTGGTGTCACCCACCGCAAGTAACCAATTGGCGAGTTATTGGGTCTGTTGGGGGATAATTTTGAATAATGTACCTCTCCTCACCCTTATCACAATGTTATCAGAGAGGAAGATCATCCTAACCTACTGATCTCGATCATGGCTTCACGTGAGGCTTGATCGGCTGAAACAGGTGTACTAATCTGGCCTGGGAACCGACAGACATAACAAATGGCGAAAGCATGAATATAACTCTTGGTATTTGGAGGTTGGGAACCCCAGAGCAAGGTAAAGTTTGCTACCGAATTAAAATACAATTAATAAATCCACATAATTATCTCTACACGTGGTCCACAACACTGACCAGTATACACACCTGGTCCACTACAGTATACACACCTGGTCCACTACAGTATACACACCTGGTGCACTACACTAACCAGTATACACACCTGGTGCACTACACTAACCAGTATACACACCTGGTGCACTACACTAACCAGTATACACACCTGGTCCACTACAGTATACACACCTGGTCCACTACACTGACAAGTATACACACCTGGTCCACAACACTGACCAGTATACACACCTGGTCCACAACACTGACCAGTATACACACCTGGTCCACTACACTGACCAGTATACACACCTGGTCCACAACACTGACCAGTATACACACCTGGTTCACAACACTGACTAGTATACACACCTGGTCCACTACACTGACCAGTATACACACCTGGTCCACAACACTGACTAGTATACACACCTGGTCCACAACACTGACCAGTATACACACCTGGTCCACAACACTGACCAGTATACACACCTGGTCCACTACACTGACAAGTATACACACCTGGTCCACTACAGTATACACACGTGGTCCACTACACTGACCAGTATACACACCTGGTCCACTACACTGACCAGTATACACACCTGGTCCACTACACTGACCAGTATACACACCTGGTCTACTACACTGACCAGTATACACACCTGGTCCACTACACTGACCAGTATACACACCTGGTCCACAACACTGACCAGTATACACACCTGGTCCACATCACTGACCAGTATACACACCTGGTCCACAACACTGACCAGTATACACACCAGTATTGACTTAGTGAGTGCAACTTGCTCGGTCGTCAATTGAAACCTCACTGAGGGTAGGCTGCTCCTTGCAACATCTTGTCGTATGTAATACTTAACAAAGCAGTCACTTGCAACTGGTGAATACTGCGAAATACTGGAGAATCGGCCAAGTGCACCCATCCGTCACGGGATCCTGAGACTCACTGACGCGCTCTAGACCAATGAAAGACTACAAAGCTCCCTCTCACTGATGACGTCACCTTAGGTTACCTGTCGATTGGTTACTTCAAGCAACTGCAACCAATCATCTTCCGTCTTCCCATCCTGGTCCCAGCGTCAGCAGCTCTAGGCGCGAAAAAGTCCTCTTCAGTGAGGACCATCTTTGATCCAGCCACGAGGCAAGTCATGAAAACTTAAATTTCGAATTTCTCAACAGTGTTACAACTCACAGTTTTCAATAAAAAATACTTCATGACCGTACAGAATGTACATTGATGTGGGAAAATGGCTCTTGAAGCCCGGTAAAGTAAATGATGGTTTTTGTAACACCTAGCATCCTAGCAGCCCCCATGGACGAGGCACCCCCAGCACCCTAACAGCCCCCATGAACGAGGCAGCCCCAGCACCCTAGCAGCCCCCATGAACGAGGCAGCCCCAGCACCCTAACAGCCCCCATGAACGAGGCAGCCCCAGCACCCTAGCAGCCCCCATGGACGAGGCAGCCCCAGCACCCTAGCAGCCCCCATGAACGAGGCAGCCCCAGCACCCTAACAGCCCCCATGAACGAGGCAGCCCCAGCACCCTAGCAGCCCCCATGAACGAGGCAGCCCCAGCACCCTAACAGCCCCCATGAACGAGGCAGCCCCAGCACCCTAGCAGCCCCCATGAACGAGGCAGCCCCAGCACCCTAACAGCCCCCATGAACGAGGCAGCCCCAGCACCCTAGCAGCCCCCATGAACGAGGCAGCCCCAGCATCTTAGCAGCCCCATGAACAAGGCAGCATCAGCACCCTAGCAGCCCTCATGAACGAGGCAGCCCCAGCACCCTAGCAGCCCCCATGAACGAGGCAGCCCCATGAACAAGGCAGCATCAGCACCCTAGCAGCCCCCATGAACGAGGCAGCCCCAGCACCCTAACAGCCCCCATGGACGAGGCAGCCCCAGCACCCTAGTAGCCCCCATGAACGAGGCAGCCCCAGCATCTTAGCAGCCCCATGAACAAGGCAGCATCAGCACCCTAGCAGCCCCCATGAACGAGGCAGCCCCAGCACCCTAGCAGCCCCTATGAACGAGGCAGCCCCGGCACTCTAGCAGCCCCGATGAACAAGGCACCCCACCACCCTAGCAGCCCCCATGAACGAGGCAGCCCCAGCACCCTAGCAGCCCTCATGAACGAGGCAGCCCCAGCACCCTAGCAGCCCCTCATGAACGAGACAGCCCCAGCACCCTAACAGCCCCCATGAACGAGGCAGCCCCAGCACCCTAGCAGCCCCCATGGACGAGGCAGCCCCAGCATCTTAGCAGCCCCATGAACAAGGCAGCATCAGCACCCTAGCAGCCCTCATGAACGAGGCAGCCCCAGCACCCTAGCAGCCCCCATGAACGAGGCAGCCCCATGAACAAGGCAGCATCAGCACCCTAGCAGCCCCCATGAACGAGGCAGCCCCAGCACCCTAACAGCCCCCATGGACGAGGCAGCCCCAGCACCCTAGTAGCCCCCATGAACGAGGCAGCCCCAGCATCTTAGCAGCCCCATGAACAAGGCAGCATCAGCACCCTAGCAGCCCCCATGAACGAGGCAGCCCCAGCACCCTAGCAGCCCCTATGAACGAGGCAGCCCCGGCACTCTAGCAGCCCCGATGAACAAGGCACCCCACCACCCTAGCAGCCCCCATGAACGAGGCAGCCCCAGCACCCTAGCAGCCCTCATGAACGAGGCAGCCCCAGCACCCTAGCAGCCCCTCATGAACGAGACAGCCCCAGCACCCTAGCAGCCCCTCATGAACGAGACAGCCCCAGCACCCTAGCAGCCCCAATGAACGATGTAGCCAGAGTACCCTAACAGCTCCCATGAACGAGGCAGTCCAGCACCCTAGCAGCCCAAATGAACAAGACAGCCCCAGCACCCTAGCAGCCCCTATGAACGAGGCAGCCGAGCACCCTAGCAGCCCCCATGAACGAGGGAGTCCCAGCACCCTAGCAGCCTTCATGAACGAGGCAGCCCCAGCACTCTAGCAGCCCCCATGAACGAGGCAGCCCCAACACTCTAGCAGCCCCCATGAACGAGGCAGCCCCAGCACCCTAGCAGCCCCCATGAACGAGGCAGCCCCAGCACCCTAGCAGCCCTCATGAACGAGGCAGCCCCAGCACTCTAGCAGCCCCCATGAACGAGGCGGCCCCAGCACTGTAGCAGCCCCCATGAACGAGGCAGCCCCAGCACTCTAGCAGCCCCCATGAACGAGGCAACCCCAGCACCCTAGCAGCCCCCATGAACGAGGCAGCCCCAGCACTCTAGGAGCCCCCATGAACGAGGCAGCCCCAGCACTCTAGCAGCCCCGATGAACCAGGCACCCCACCACCCTAGCAGCCCCCATGAACGAGGCAGCCCCAGCACCCTAGCAGCCCTCATGAACGAGGCAGCCCCAGCACCCTAGCAGCCCCTCATGAACGAGACAGCCCCAGCACCCTAGCAGCCCCTCATGAACGAGACAGCCCCAGCACCCTAGCAGCCCCTATGAACGATGTAGCCAGAGTACCCTAACAGCTCCCATGAACGAGGCAGTCCAGCACCCTAGCAGCCCAAATGAACAAGACAGCCCCAGCACCCTAGCAGCCCCTATGAACGAGGCAGCCGAGCACCCTAGCAGCCCCCATGAACGAGGGAGTCCCAGCACCCTAGCAGCCCTCATGAACGAGGCAGCCCCAGCACTCTAGCAGCCCCATGAACGAGGCAGCCCCAACACTCTAGCAGCCCCCATGAACGAGGCAGCCCCAGCACCCTAGCAGCCCCCATGAACGAGGCAGCCCCAGCACCCTAGCAGCCCTCATGAACGAGGCAGCCCCAGCACTCTAGCAGCCCCCATGAACGAGGCAGTCCCAGCACTCTAGCAGCCCCCATGAACGAGGCAACCCCAGCACCCTAGCAGCCCCCATGAACGAGGCAGCCCCAGCACTCTAGGAGCCCCCATGAACGAGGCAGCCCCAGCACTCTAGGAGCTTCGATAAACAGGGCACCCCAGCACCCTAGCAGCCCCCACGAACGAGGCAGCCTCAGCACCCTAGCATCCCCCATGAACGAGGTAGCCTCAGCACCCTAGCAGCCCCATGAAGGATGCACCCGCCAGCACCCTAGCAGCCCCCATGAAGGATGCACCCGCCAGCACCCTAGCAGCCCCCATGAATGAGGCAGTCCCAGCACCCTAGCAGCCCCTATGAACGAGACAGCCCCCGGCACCCAAGCAGCCCCGATGAACGAGGCAGCCCCACCACCCTAGCAGCCCCCATGAACGAGGCAGCCCCACCACCCTAGCAGCCCCTATGAACGAGGCAGCCCCACCACCCTAGCAGCCCCTATGAACGAGGCAGCCCCAGCACCCTAACCGCCCCTATGAACAAGGCAGCCTGGCATCCTAGCAGCCCCTATGAACGAGGCAGCCCCAGCACCCTAGCAGCCCCTATGAACGAGGCAGCCCCAGCACCCTAGCAGCCCCTATGAACAAGGCAGCCTGGCATCCTAGCAGCCCCTATGAACGAGGCAGCCCCAGCACCCTAGCAGCCCCTATGAACGAGTCAGCCCCAGCACCCTAGCAGCCCTTATGAACAGGGCAGCTCCAGCACCCTAGCAGCCCCCATGAACGAGGCAGCCCCAGCACCCTAGCAGCCCCCATGGACGAGGCAGCCCCAGCATCTTAGCAGCCCCATGAACAAGGCAGCATCAGCACCCTAGCAGCCCCCATGAACGAGGCAACCCCAGCACCCTAACAGCCCCCATGAATGAGGCAGCCCCAGCACCCTAGCAGCTCCCATGAACGAGGCAGCCCCAGCACCCTAGCAGCCCCTATGAACGAGGCAGCCCCAGCACCCTAGCAGCCCCCATGAACGAGGCAGCCCCAGCACCCTAGCAGCCCCCATGAACGAGGCAGCCCCAGCACCCTAGCAGCCCACATGAACGAGGCAGCCCCAGCACTCTAGGAGCCCCGATGAACAAGGCACCCCAGCACCCTAGCAGCCCCCACGAACGAGGCAGCCCCAGCACCCTAGCATCCCCCATGAACGAGGTAGCCTCAGCACCCTAGCAGCCCCCATGAAGGATGCACCCGCCAGCACCCTAGCAGCCCCCATGAAGGATGCACCCGCCAGCACCCTAGCAGCCCCTATGAACGAGGCAGCCCCAGCACCCCCCATGAACGAGGCAGCCCCAGCACCCCCCCATGAACGAGGCGGCCCGAGCACCCTAGCAGCCCCCATGAACGAGGCAGCCCCAGCACCCTAGCAGCCCCCATGAACGAGGCAGCCCCAGCACCCTAGCAACCCCCATGAACGAGGCAGCCCCAGCACCCTTGCAGCTCCCATGAACGAGGCAGCCCCAGCACCCTAGCAGCCCCTATGAACGAGGCAGCCCCAGCACCCTAGCAGCTCCCATGAACGAGGCAGCCCCAGCACCCTAGCAGCCCCCATGAACGAGGCAGCCCCAGCACCCCCCATGAACGAGGCAGCCCCAGCACCCTAGCAGCCCCCATGAACGAGGCAGCCCCAGCACCCTAGCAGCCCCTATGAACAAGGCAGCCCCAGCACCCCCAATGAACGAGGCAGCCCCAGCACCCTAGCAGCCCCTATGAACAAGGCAGCCCCAGCACCCCCAATGAACGAGGCAGCCCCAGCACCCTAGCAGCCCCCATGAACGAGGCGGCCCCAGCACCCTAGCAGCCAACATGAACGAGGCGGCCCCAGCACCCTAGCAGCCAACATGAACGAGGCGGCAACAGCACCCTAGCAGCCCCCATGAACGAGGCGGCCCCAGCATGCTAGGCCCGGCCAACATAGTGGAGCAAAAGGATCCGTCGTCGCCTTTAATATCGTCGGGCAAACTTCCCTAATGGAGAGTCCACTTCCTTCCCTCCCTTACCGTCTCTCAGTACCGGAGCTCCTGCTCTCCCTTACCGTCTCTCAGTACCGGGGCTCCTGCCCTCCCTTACCGTCTCTCAGTACCGGGGCTCCTGCCCTCCCTTACCGTCTCTCAGTACCGGGGCTCCTGCCTTCCCTTACCGTCTCTCAGTACCGGGGCTCCTGCTCTCCCTTACCGTCTCTCAGTACCGGGGCTCCTGCCCTCCCTTACCGTCTCTCTGTACCGGGGCTCCTGCCTTCCCTTACCGTCTCTCTGTACCGGGGCTCCTGCCCTCCCTTACCGTCTCTCAGTACCGGGGTTCCTGCCTTCCCTTACCGTCTCTCTGTACCGGGGCTCCTGCCCTCCCTTACCGTCTCTCAGTACCGGGGCTCCTGCTCTCCCTTACCGTCTCTCAGTACCGGGGCTCCTGCCTTCCCTTACCGTCTCTCTGTACCGGGGCTCCTGCCCTCCCTTACCGTCTCTCAGTACCGGGGTTCCTGCCCTCCCTTACCGTCTCTCAGTACCGGGGCTCCTGCCTTCCCTTACCGTCTCTCTGTACCGGGGCTCCTGCCCTCCCTTACCGTCTCTCAGTACCGGGGTTCCTGCCCTCCCTTACCGTCTCTCAGTACCGGGGCTCCTGCCTTCCCTTACCGTCTCTCTGTACCGGGGCTCCTGCCCTCCCTTACCGTCTCTCAGTACCGGGGTTCCTGTCCTCCCTTACCGTCTCTCAGTACCGGGGTTCCTGTCCTCTCTTACAGTCTCTCAGTACCGGGGTTCCTGTCCTCCCTTACCGTCTCTCAGTACCGGGGTTCCTGTCCTCTCTTACCGTCTCTCAGTACCGGGGTTCCTGTCCTCCCTTACCGTCTCTCAGTACCGGGGTTCCTGTCCTCCCTTACCGTCTCTCAGTACCGGGGTTCCTTCCTCACTTCCCTAGCGTCTCTCTCCGACTACTGCCTGGAGCTCACCCGTGCTACTTTAACAGTGTGTTCCGAGTACCTAACTCTAAAACCACAACAACAATCAAGGCCTCCACATGTACCATGCTCTTGCACTGGGTTATGTTGTCTGTGGGTGAGGTGGGGCAGAACACGTGGATGAAGTGTACAACATAGGGGATATTGTTCAGAGTACCAGAGGGTGGTAGGGAGTACCACCTCTGGCTGGGAGAATTCTCCTTAGGTCAGTGATTTTTGCCTCCAGGACCTCCTCGATTGCTTGCCGGTCAATGGGGCACCCAAGAGGGTGCAGTCAGGTGGCTCAACAACGAGAATGTCTGGAAGGACAGTTTTTATTTGGCCAGTGATGTCTGGGTTGCGGGAGACTATTTCACATTTGAATGCATTGCGAATGATGCCCAAGGCTGCTCCCTGCTCCTGGATTTTCCTTATATCCTCCAAAATGGTTTCTGGGGTTCCAGCGAGAGTGCCATCATCCAGGTACCAGGTGCCATCATCCAGATGTTTTTACCTTGTTTGTCAGACTATCAGTGACCTCTTTGATAGCTAAGCAGAAAAGGAGGGGGCTAAGGGATCACAACAAAGTGATCCCTTAGCCCCCTTCCTTCACAGGAGTCTATTTTATGCTCCCCAAAAAGAAGCTTAGAGTCCCCACTGTAGCACGATCAGATGAATGGGTAAAGGGGACGGAAATGGTTGTGTACAGCCCTGAGGACAGCGTCTCGTCTGACTTGATTGAAGGCATTTTTAAAGTCAAGCTTTACTAGTGCCTTCTGGTCCGAGGAATCAGCATGGTAAGCATGCACTGCAGCTTTTCTGCCTAGAGGGATCCCAAACCCGATCTAATTAGGTTTCAGCAAGGTGGCTGCTTCCTGGCTGATAGATCTCACTGCAGTCTTAGCTACGAGGCGTCGGAGGGTGTTGCCAACGGCAATGGGCCTGATTCCCCCTATCCATCTTCATTAGAGCACAGAGTGCTGCTCCATAAAAGACAGGCCTGATGTCCTCAGGGATGCCGCCAGCCAAACACATGTTGGAGAACCTGGAAAGTTCCACTAGAAGGTCCTTTGCAGCATCTCCAAGCAACGGGTTCAGCATTTGTTTGATGTGCTGGGGTCTTAGGCCTGTAAAGCCCCCTGTTGAACCTGTTGGGAAAGACATGGCTGCTTAGTACACCTCAGATTCTTGAACAGTCAAGGGTTCTATGACAATATTGCTTCCTGGGGATCTCTGCTGCTGTCGGGGGCTCTGGGTGGGTGTTTGTCTTGAAGAGCCTCTGCTGTCGTGGCGTTCCTGGGGGCAATGGTGTCATCGCTGGGTATGATTCAGAATGCCCCTAATACATATATATATATATATATATATATATATATATATATATATATATATATATATATATATATATATATATATATATATATATATATATATATATATATATATATATTTATATTAATATATATATATATAAATATATATATATATATATATATATATATATATATATATATATATAATTTGTAATGCAAGAAGATTACAAATTCTTGAGGCAATTCACATAAGAATAGAGCGACCTACCATGAACACCCAAATCACGGAACTATTTACTCTACCCACCATGAGAGTAAGGACAAGACAAGAACATATCGATGCCAACACAGAAGACATTGTCCAACATAATAGGCCAATTACACTGGATTAATCTTTGTGTTTAGATAGGAGATGCCTCGTATGGGCCAATAAGCCTTCTGCAGCCTCTATGTTTCACCTCAAATTTATCCCTTATGTATCCCCCCATGTTTTCACCTTTATTGTATTATCACCTGACCCAGTGCGGGTATAAAATCAACTAGTATTGTAAGATCTGTTCACTTGAGAATGAACCATGGAGGTTCGAAACATTGTGCAAATTATATAAATAAGTGTAATACACTCTATAGTAAATCACTTCTTTTCTTCACCTTAAAAGTACGAAAATGAGTTTTGGAGAACTCCTATTTCAATTAAGCCCTGATGCTAAGAAAATAGTTAGAGGGATAGAAGCCCTAAACCAGAAAATATATATATATATATATATATATATATATATATATATATATATATATATATATATATATATATATATATATATATATATATATATATATATATATTAAATATGACCAAAAAAGTAAGATTAATAATTCTAACACGAATTTTCTCTATCTTTCGTACATTTCTTTTCACTGTTGGTGGTAATTCAAAAATCAATTCTCCAAAATTCATTTTTATTTCTAGTCTGACGCGACACTTGAGCGCATTTCGTAAAACTTATTACATTTTCAAAGACTTTAGTTTACACATACACAACTGAATAGAACTTACACATCTCCGATTTGTTTATATCTACATTTGAGTGAGGTGGATGGGGTGAGGTGGCAATAATAGGGTATTAATTTTATCAACACAAGACAGAACACGAAACAATGGGTATTTAATGGAAGTGATTGTAGAAAGCCTATTGGTCCATATTTCTTGATGCTTCTATATTGGAGCGGAGTCTTGAGGTGGGTAGAATATAGTTGTGCATTAATTGGCTGTTGATTGCTGGTGTTGACTTTTTAATGTGTAGTGCCTCGCAAACGTCAAGCCGCCTGCTATCGCTGTATCTATCGATGATTTCTGTGTTGTTTACTAGGATTTCTCTGGCGATGGTTTGGTTGTGGGAAGAGATTATATGTTCCTTAATGGAGCCCTGTTGCTTATGCATCGTTAAACGCCTAGAAAGAGATGTTGTTGTCTTGCCTATATACTGTTTTTTTTGGAGCTTACAGTCCCCAATGGGCATTTGAAGGCATAGACGACGTTGGTCTCTATTAAAACGTTCTGCTTTGTGTCTGGAGAGTTTCTCATGAGTAGGCTGGGCGTTTTTCTGGTTTTATAGTAAATCGTCAGTTGTATCCTCTGATTTTTGTCTGTAGGGATAACGTTTCTATTAACAATATCTTTCAGGACCCTTTCCTCCGTTTTATGAGCTGTGGAAAAGAAGTTCCTGTAAAATAGTCTAATAGGGGGTATAGGTGTTGTGTTAGTTGTCTCTTCAGAGGTTGCATGGCGTTTCACTTTCCTTCTTATGATGTCTTCGACGAAACCATTGGAGAAGCGGTTGTTGACTAGGACCTGCCTTACCCTACAGAGTTCTTCGTCGACTTGCTTCCATTCTGAGCTGTGGCTGAGAGCATGGTCGACATATGCGTTAACAACACTCCTTTTGTACCTGTCTGGGCAGTCGCTGTTGGCATTTAGGCACATTCCTATGTTCGTTTCCTTAGTGTAGACTGCAGTGTGGAAATCTCCGCTCTTTTCCATGACTGTTGCATCTAGAAAGGGCAGCTTCCCATGCTTTTCCATCTCGTAAGTGAAACGCAGCACGGAACTCTGCTCAAATGCCTCCTTCAGCTCCTGCATATGTCTGCCGGAGCAGCGACTGCCCAGACAGGTACAAGAGGAGTGTTGTTAACGCTTATGTCGACCGTGCTCTCAGCCACAGCTCAGAATGGAAGCAAGTCAACGAAGAACTCTGTAGGGTAAGGCAGGTCCTAGTCAACAACGGCTTCTTCAATGGTTTCGTCGAAGACATCATAAGAAGGAAAGTGAAACGCCATGCAACCTCTGATGAGACAACTAACACAACACCTATACCCCCTATTAGACTATTTTATAGGAACTTCTTTTCCACAGCTCATAAAACGGAGAAAAGGGTCCTGAAAGATATTGTTAATAGAAACGTTATTCCTACAGACAGAAATCAGAGGATACAACTGACGATTTACTATAAAACCAGTGTTGACACGGCCAGCCTACTCATGAGAAACTCTCCAGACACAAAGCAGAACGCTGTAAAAGAGACCAACGTCGTCTATGCCTTCAAATGCCCTCTTGGGGACTGTAAGCTCCAAAAAACCCAGTATATAGGCAAGACAACAACATCTCTTTCTAGGCGTTTAACGATGCATAAGCAACAGGGCTCCATTAAGGAACATATAATCTCTTCCCACAACCAAACCATCGCCAGAGAAATCCTAGTAAACAACACAGAAATCATCGATAGATACAGCGATAGCAGGCGGCTTGACGTCTGCGAGGCACTACACATCAAAAAGTCAACACCAGCAATCAACAGCCAATTAATGCACAACTATATTCTACCCACCTCAAGACTCCTCTCCAATATAGAAGCATCAAGAAATATGGACCAATAGGCTTTCTACAATAACTTCCATTCAATACCCATTGTTTCGTGTTCTGTCTTGTGTTTAGGAATTTAATACCCTATTAATACCACCTCACCCCATCCACCTCACTCAAATGTAGATATAAACAAATCAAAGATGTGTAAGTTCTATTCAGTTGTGTATGTGTAAACTAAAGTCTTTGAAAATGTAATAAGTTTTACAAAACGCGCTCAAGTGTCGCGTCAGACTAGAAATAAAAATGAATTTTGGAGAATTGATTTTTGAATTACCACCAACAGTGAAAAGAAACGTACGAAAGATCGAGAAAATTCGTGTTAGAATTATTAATCTTACTTTTTCAGTCATATATATATATATATATATATATATATATATATATATATATATATATATATATATATATATATATATATATATATATATATATATATATATATATATATATATATATACATATATATATATATATATATATAAATATATATATATATATATATATATATATATATATATATATATATATATATATATATATATATATATATATGTATATATATATATATTAGTATATTTTTGGTAGCAGTCTTTCCTGTAGACATATATTATTAAATATGACCGAAAAAGTAAGATTAATAATTCTAACACGAATTTTCTCAATCTTTCGTACATTTCTTTTCACTGTTGGAGGTAAATCAAAAATCAATTCTCCCAAATTCATTTTTATTTCTAGTCTGACGCGACACGAGCGCGTTTCGTAAAACTTATTACATTTTCAAAGACTTTAGTTTACAAATACACAACTGAATAGAACTTACGCATCTCCGATTTTATATCTACATTTGAGTGAGGTGGATGGGGTGAGGTGGCATTAATAGGGTATTAATTTCATCAACACAAGACAGAACAAGAGGTGGCATTAATAGGGTATTAATTTCATCAATACAAGACAGAACACGAAACAATGGGTATTGAATAGAAGTGTTTGTAGAAAGCCTATTGGTCCATATTTCTTGATGCTTCTATATTGGAGCGGAGTCTTGAGGTGGTAGAATATAGTTGTGCATTAATTGGCTGTTGATTGCTGGTGTTGACTTCTTGATGTGTAGTGCCTCGCAAACGTCAAACCGTCTGCTATCGCTGTATCTATCGATGATTTCTGTGTTGTTTACTAGGATTTCTCTGGCGATGGTTTGGTTGTGGGAAGAGATTATATGTTCCTTAATGGAGCCCTGTTGCTTATGCATCGTTAAACGCCTAGAAAGAGATGTTGTTGTCTTGCCTATATACTGTGTTTTTTGGAGCTTACAGTCCCCAAGAGGGCATTTGAAGGCATAGACGACGTTAGTCTCTTTTAAAGCGTTCTGTTTTGTGTCTGGAGAGTTTCTCATGAGTAGGCTGGCCGTTTTTCTGGTTTTATAGTAAATCATCAGTTGTATCCTCTGATTTTTGTCTGTAGGGATAACGTTTCTATTAACAATATCTTTCAGGACCCTTTCCTCCGTTTTATGAGCTGTGGAAAAGAAGTTCCTGTAAAATAGTCTAATAGGGGGTATAGGTGTTGTGTTAGTTGTCTCTTCAGAGGTTGCATGGCGTTTCACTTTCCTTCTTATGATGTCTTCGACGAAACCATTGGAGAAGCCGTTGTTGACTAGGACCTGCCTTACCCTACAGAGTTCTTCGTCGACTTGCTTCCATTCTGAGCTGTGGCTGAGAGCACGGTCGACATATGCGTTAACAACACTCCTCTTGTACCTGTCTGGGCAGTCGCTGTTGGCATTTAGGCACATTCCTATGTTCGTTTCCTTAGTGTAGACTGCAGTGTGGAAACCTCCGCTCTTTTCCATGACTGTTAGAAAGGGCTTTTCCATGACATCTAGAAAGGGCAGCTTCCCATCCTTTTCCATCTCGTAAGTGAAACGCAGCACGGAACTCTGCTCAAATGCCTCCTTCAGCTCCTGCAGATGTCTGACATCAGGTTCCTGTGTAAAAATGTCGTCAACATACCTGCAGTATATGGCCGGTTTCAAGTTCATGTCGACTAAGACTTTTTGCTCGATGGTACCCATGTAGAAGTTTGCAAACAGGACACCTAGGGGAGAACCCATGGCGACCCCATCTACTTGCTTATACATGTGCCCATCCGGGCTCAAGAAGGGTGCCTCTTTAGTACAAGCTTGGAGTAGTTTCCTCAGACTAGTTTCTGGTATGTCAAGAGGAGTACAGGCTGGATCACGATACACTCTGTCGGCTATCATCCCGATTGTCTCGTCCACAGGTACGTTGGTAAACAGCGATTCTACATCCAACGAGGCTCTTATCCCTGTGGCCCGTGTGCCCCGCAGTAAGTCAACAAATTCCTTTGGAGACTTCAGGCTGAAGGCGCAGGGAACATAAGGAGTCAGCAGGCCGTTGAGTCGCTTCGCCAGTCTGTACGTGGGTGTGGGTATCTGGCTAATGATTGGCCGAAGTGGGTTTCCAGGCTTGTGTGTCTTGACATTTCCATACGCATATCCAGGTTTATATTCCCCAATGATCTTTGGCAGGTGGAGTCCGGATTTCTTGACGTTCACAGTTTCGATCAGTTTGTTGACCTTTGCTTTTAATTCGGCTGTAGTGTCCTTCGTTACCCTTTGGAACTTAGTTTGGTCAGAGAGTATGATGTTTATTTTCGCCAGATATTCGTCTTTTTTAAGAATGACATATATTGGCGACTTGTCACCTCTCCTGACAACTATCTCCTTGTTCTCACGAAGGCTTTTAGCTGCCGCTTTGAGCTCGGGGGACAGTATGGTGCTTCTGTAATTGCCTCGATTCTTTCCTCCTTCTGCAATTAGTTCTGCTTGTAAGGTATCTTTGGTAGTGACCTTCTTTTGTGTCTCGAGGTCGAATATGTCGTCCAACAGAATTTCCAACTCTACTTTCCGGGCCATCTCACTCGGTCTGGATATAACATGACAGTTTATGCCCAGATTTAGGAGAGTGACTTGGTCCTCAGTGAGGTTAATTCCTGCAAGGTTCAGGAAGCCATCTCTTGGTCGTGGAATTGCCATAGGTCCTCCATATAATGTTGTTAGTTTCTTGATAATCCTTGTTTCAGTGCTGAGGTGATGTTGGTCTGTGAGGACGTAGTCGTTGTTACCAACGTACCTGTAGACGAGACAATCGGGATGATAGCCGACAGAGTGTGTCGTGATCCAGCCTGTACTCCTCTTGACATACCAGAAAATATTCTGAGGAAACTACTCCAAGCTTGTACTAAAGAGGCACCCTTCTTGAGCCCGGATGGGCACATGTATAAGCAAGTAGATGGGGTCGCCATGGGTTCTCCCCTAGGTGTCCTGTTTGCAAACTTCTACATGGGTACCATCGAGCAAAAAGTCTTAGTCGACATGAACTTGAAACCGGCCATATACTGCAGGTATGTTGACGACATTTTTACACAGGTACCTGATGTCAGACATCTGCAGGAGCTGAAGGAGGCATTTGAGCAGAGTTCCGTGCTGCGTTTCACTTACGAGATGGAAAAGGATGGGAAGCTGCCCTTTCTAGATGTAACAGTCAAGGAAAAGAGCGGAGGTTTCCACACTGCAGTCTACACTAAGGAAACGAACATAGGAATGTGCCTAAATGCCAACAGCGACTGCCCAGACAGGTACAAGAGGAGTGTTGTTAACGCATATGTCGACCGTGCTCTCAGCCACAGCTCAGAATGGAAGCAAGTCGACGAAGAACTCTTTAGGGTAAGGCAGGTCCTAGTCAACAACGGCTTCTCCAATGGTTTCGTCGAAGACATCATAAGAAGGAAAGTGAATCGCCATGCAACCTCTGAAGAGACAACTAACACAACACCTATACCCCCTATTAGACTATTTTACAGGAACTTCTTTTCCACAGCTCATAAAACGGAGGAAAGGGTCCTGAAAGATATTGTTAATAGAAACGTTATCCCTACAGACAAAAATCAGAGGATACAACTGATGATTTACTATAAAACCAGAAAAACGGCCAGCCTACTCATGAGAAACTCTCCAGACACAAAACAGAACGCTTTAAAAGAGACTAACGTCGTCTATGCCTTCAAATGCCCTCTTCGGGACTGTAAGCTCCAAAAAACCCAGTATATAGGCAAGACAACAACATCTCTTTCTAGGCGTTTAACGATGCATAAGCAACAGGGCTCCATTAAGGAACATATAATCTCTTCCCACAACCAAACCATCGCCAGAGAAATCCTAGTAAACAACACAGAAATCATCGATAGATACAGTGATAGCAGGCGGCTTGACGTTTGCGAGGCACTACACATCAAGAAGTCAACACCAGCAATCAACAGCCAATTAATGCACAACTATATTCTACCCACCTCAAGACTCCGCTCCAATATAGAAGCATCAAGAAATATGGACCAATAGGCTTTCTACAAACACTTCTATTCAATACCCATTGTTTCGTGTTGTGTCTTGTGTTGATGAAATTAATACCCTATTAATGCCACCTCTTGTTCTGTCTTGTGTTGATGAAATTAATACCCTATTAATGCCACCTCACCCCATCCACCTCACTCAAATGTAGATATAAAATCGGAGATGCGTAAGTTCTATTCAGTTGTGTATTTGTAAACTAAAGTCTTTGAAAATATAATAAGTTTTACGAAACGCGCTTGTGTCGCGTCAGACTAGAAATAAAAATGAATTTTGGAGAATTGATTTTTGATTTACCTCCAACAGTGAAAAGAAATGTACGAAAGATTGAGAAAATTCGGGTTAGAATGATTAATCTTACTTTTTCGGTCATATTTAATAATATATGTCTACAGGAAAGACTGCTACCAAAATATACTAATATTAAAGCGGACGACCCAGCAGCAAGGAATCAAGCCTTCACAATAAAATATCGCCAGGATCTGATTCGTGATCAGATATACAAGGCAGAGAATGAATTCAAAGACAACAAAACGCAACTACTTCATTCTACAAACGAGTGGAGAAATAGCAACATCGACGAAAGTATCCGTACCCGCATTGAACAACACCTCGACATCCTCACAGACCAACATCACCTCAGCACTGAAACAAGGATTATCAAGAAACTAACAACATTATATGGAGGACCTATGGCAATTCCACGACCAAGAGATGGCTTCCTGAACCTTGCAGGAATTAACCTCACTGAGGACCAAGTCACTCTCCTAAATCTGGGCATAAACTGTCATGTTATGTCCAGACCGAGTGAGATGGCCCGGAAAGTAGAGTTGGAAATTCTGTTGGACGACATATTCGACCTCGAGACACAAAAGAAGGTCACTACCAAAGATACCTTACAAGCAGAACTTATTGCAGAAGGAGGAAAGAATCGAGGCAATTACAGAAGCACCATACTGTCCCCCGAGCTCAAAGTGGCAGCTAAAAGCCTTCGTGAGAACAAGGAGATAGTTGTCAGGAGAGGTGACAAGTCGCCAATATATGTCATTCTTAAAAAAGACGAATATCTGGCGAAAATGAACATCATACTCTCTGACCAAGCTAAGTTCCAAAGGGTAACTCTTATAGACTGTGGGTTGGTTGGTGTTGTCGTCGTTGATCCTTCTCTACGGACAACCCAACCCACAACTCGGTAGAGTGCTTATACCTCTCTAGGAGATCACACTAGGCGCTTCTGGCTCTTGGAGAGGGGCTCAACGTCACACGTTTAGGGGATGCGGCTCCAACACTTAGCCTCGTTGTCACGTGCACACACCCACTCGAGCCGCTGTGACTCCCCACTCTCTCCTTAGATAAGATATGATCTCCTCAATCCCCTATGACTTACTAGTATTACCTCCTACCCTGTCCACAGCAGTGGTTCTTGGTTCTTTCTCTCTCCTTCTTTACTACCTCCTGGGAAGCCTCACTAGGACAAGGGCAAACACCAGCAAATTGTGACACATTTACTGGACAAAGCACATACACGATACATACACACATATAATAATAATGAATCCTATACTCTATAATATCACAATCAGGTTGCACTCCAACACCATCAGAACTCTATTATCAGCTTATCAAGTGGTATCCTATCTCCTGGTTCGCCACCTGATACTATTAACCTCCTCAAGTTGATCAAGTCTACATACACTGTTGCACCATCAGCAAGATAATATATATATAGAAAATCAGCATTTGAATGCAATCACATATATCAGTATAAATGTTCATTGATACACAACAATGATCCATCAATCACTGTCAGTCCTGGAACGCATACATCCGTAGGTAATCCAGCCTACGACTGTAACTCTAAACTTCAGTATAAAACACTCCTTGACATAAGAATGCAAACAGTCACTCACCTCTCACTGCGTCTTGCACGCTAATGACAACCAAACACTATCAACTCCCTACTAGTAATCCACCAGAACTTCCCCTTCCACCTCTGGAAGTTCACTACCCTAATATCTTTAGGTTCTGCCGGGCTTCACTACCAGGATCCTCTGCAGCTCCTCCAGGCTGCTATCATGAAGTTTCCTTGTGCAACTACGGTGCTTCACCCTTCTGTTAGGTTCTTCCACAGCTCTCTTGGCTGCTACACCACCTCTACAGAAGCACGTGACACTCCTCTTCACTGCTGCTTCTCCTCACAGCTCGAGGTCCTCTGCTCCACTACCTTGGAGTCTCATCAGCTACATCATCTGCTGGCTTCGAAGTTCTCAGCAACTTCTTCCCCAAAGACAAATCTGCAACCCATCGACGTTCCAATAAAATGTTCCCCTTTAACACATAAACAAAAATAACCATACAATATGCTTGCCTCAAACCTCTATCTGTCCTCTACATACAGTGAGAGTGGACTCCCCCGTTTTGGGCGGGTCCATACTCCACCTCGCCTGGCGGCGGTCCTCACTCGCTGGGAGGGTCTTCCTCCATCCGGAGCCAGGCTCCCTCAGTCGTCCGCCAGCGCTCAGAGGGGGCGGACGTCGCTCCGTGTTCCTCCCTCTCCACTCTCTTATTTCAGGCTTTCTGCCTTATTAAAACATGTCTAACTTATAAATAAACATTGCTACTGTCGCTGGGCACACGTCCAACTACAAGTGATCACTATGAACTGGCGTATATCGTGCTTACCACAGATTAATTGGTCGAGGGCGCTTTCCCTCTGACGGCGTCTGGTCAGGGCGCTCCCACGGCCCACAATAATGCCTCCGGGCGGCTTAATTTTCACTAATTATCGTCCACGACTTGAGACCACACGTCCCCAGCTCGATTCCACAGCTGGCACGTCTGCACACTTCTCTTCTCTTAGAGATATATCACTAGGGGTTCCCTTCTGACGGGAGCTCAACGGAGCGCGGCTTCCCCCTGCGATGTCTGGCACTCAAGTGAGGTCAAGGTCCTCCAGAAGCGAGCCTCACGCCTCCAGCAAAATGTCCACATCTCCTTGCCCGTCATTTATCTATTTTCTTCTGCATTGCCCATAATCTCAAACTGTTACACATATCCAACCAACTATTTTACATATGCGTTATCACCTCAATACTTGCTAGACCTTCTAGTTAGGTCAGGCTTGCTGAATAACTCTCAAGAAGGGAGACTCGTTTCTCCTGCAGGCTGAGATCATAACACTCCCCTCCCCTTATTTTTGAGAGTTATTCTAGTGGCTAGGCTCGAGATAACGCATCAGCCACTACATTGTCTCGCCCTCTTATGTGCGTTATCACCAGGTCATACTCTTGGAGCGATAAAAACCATCTGGTTAATCTCTGGTTTGCATGCTTCATTTTCTTCAGGAAAACTAGGGGATTATGGTCTGTATACACCGTTCCTGGGTGTCCTCCCCCACTCACATACACTTCAAAATGTTTCAATGCCATCACCAGGGCCAAAGTCTCTTTCTCGACTGTACTGTACGACCTCTGGTGCTTAACGAACTTCTTTGAGAAGAAGGACACGGGGCGGTAAATTCCATCATTCTGCTGCGTCAGTACAGCTCCGCCCCCTATATCACTGGCATCTACAAATAACGTAAATGGCGCTTCAAAATCTGGCGACACTAGTACAGGTGCCCCAGTCAACAGTCTTTTGGTCTTCTCAAACGCTTCTTGTGCTGTTCCATTCCACTCCCACTTCTTGCTCTTTGATAGCAAACTCGTCATAGGAGCGGCTATGGTGGAGAAATTTTCACAGAACTTCCGGTAATATCCAATCATACCGAGGTATCTCAACAATTCTTTCTTACTCCTGGGCACCGGGAAGTTGTCAATGGCCTCCACCTTTGTTCTTACCGGAGCAACCTCGCCTTGCCCTACTATATATCCAAGGTACTCCAGGCGGGCTCTCCCGAACTCGCTTTTTGCCAAGTTGATCGTCATGTTGGCCTTCTCCAACCGATCGAACAAATCTAAAAGTCGATCCACGTGATCCTTCCAGGAATCAGCGAACACCACAATATCATCGATGTACACTGCACATCCGGTCGCGCCTTGTAATACCTGATTCATTACTCGTTGAAAACAACTACCACTATTCTTCATTCCGAACGGCACCACTTTATATTGGTACAAGCCGTCGGGAGTCACGAACGCTGAGATCCTCTTGGCCTCCTCAGACAGGGGAATCTGGTAGTATCCCTTCAACAGGTCTATCTTCGAGACATACCGTGCACTCCCAATCCGATCTATGCAATCGTCAATGCGCGGTATCGGAAACGAGTCAGCGACCGTGAGTGCATTCACTTTCCTATAATCGGTACAGAACCGGTACGTGCCGTCACTCTTCTTCACGAGGAGGCACGGCGAACTCCAGTCACTGTCGCTAACCTCTGCCAAGTCGTTATCTAGCAGATACTTTACTTCTGCTCTCATTGCCGCTGCTTTCTCCGGGTTAACTCTGTAAGGGTGCTGCTTGATGGGCTCAGCACTCCCCACATTCACTTCGTGCACCGTTCCGCGGTGTCTTCTAGGCACGTCCGTGAATAACGACTTATTCCTCCGTAGGATCTCCACTAGCTCCTGGCGTTGGTCATCCTCCAAATGACCCAGACGCTCACCTATCTTGGCCAGGCTTTCTGTATTTGATATCTTCGCGCCATCGGCCCTCTCTAACTTACAGTTCTCCTCTTCTATTCCTTTGCCGTCTCCTCCACACAGCACCGTCGCCTGCAATGGGGTTTCCATCGGTTCTTCATCGCCTAGAGGCTTATCTCTGTCATAGTACCTCTTTATCATGTTCACGTGGCAAACCTGTGACTTCCTCGGACGATCTGGCATGTGGATTACATAATTCACATCCCCTAATGCCTTCTGGATGGTATATGGTCCACAAAATCTCGACTCGTATATACTTCCTTTTACCGGTAGCAAGACTAACACCTGATCTCCTTCTTGAAATTTCCTGCCCTTCGCCTTCCTGTCGTGGTACCTTACCATCTCTGCCTGGGATGTCCTCAAATTTTCCTTGGCCAAATCTCTGGCCCTAGAGAGTCGCTCTCTAAAAGTCTTCACATATTTTCCCACATCCACCTTAGGCCTATCCACGGTGAGCTGCTCCTTCAGCGCGCCCACTGGGCTCCTCACGGAGTGTCCGTACACCAGTTGAAATGGGGTGAATCCGAGTGATTCTACTACCGCATCCCTGATGGCGAACAACACGGATGGTAATGCCTCGTCCCAACTACTCCCTTCCTCAGCGCAGTATATCCTCAACAAGCTCTTTAGCGTTCCATGGAAACGCTCCAATGCTCCCTGCGACTGAGGGTGATACGGTGACGAGCGCACTTGCTCTACTCTCCATCCTTTCACAGTTTCCCTAAACAACTTCGACTGGAAGACACTCCCCTGGTCCGTCTGGATAACCTTGGGCATTCCTACCCACGCAATGTAGTTCTGTAGTCTATCCAGAACGGCTCTCGACGTCACTCTTCTCAGAGGGATTGCTTCAGGGAAACGGGTGGCCGTGCACATTATGGTCAGTAAGTACTCGTGGCCTTTTCTGGTCCTCGGCAACGGACCTACACAGTCTATCAAGACTCTCTCAAAAGGCTCGCCAAATGCCGGTATGGGCTTTAAGGGTGCCTTTGGTATAGCCGGAGCCGGCTTACCTGCACGTTGGCACGCCAAACATGTCCTACAATATTTCTTTACCTCCTTCCATACGTTCGGCCAGTAGAAGTGCTCCTGCACCTTATTTAAGGTCTTCTTCACCCCCAAGTGCCCTGCCATATCTACGGAGTGGGCTAGTTCTAACACAGCCGCCCTAAACTCCTTCGGCACTAACACTTGGTGCTTCTCCAACCATACCTTATCTGCGCCGGCTTTGTCCGGTCGCCATTTCCTCATTAGTACATCATCGTCCAAGTAGTAATACACGGGGGACTCCGGACATGAATTTCCCCCTTTTGCCTCCCTGATTAGATCTATAAACTCCTCTTTCTGAGCCCTAATCAGGTCCGCTCGGTTCACGCTGAACTTTTCAGGTAGGGTCATTTTCACTTCCTGTCTCCTCGAATCCTCATTCTTCTGAGCTCGATCTTCGTCGAACAGCCCAGACATGTCCATGTTGACCTCCTCCCTTGGTGGAGTCGACACTGCCATATCATCTCCAATGTCTTCCTCGGCGGCTACGTCCGACTCTGTCACTACACAGGCCGGGTATACGATGACTTGACTGTCCTCTGCCTCATCTTCAAGGATGCTGGCTAGATCTGTCTTGTCCGGCGTTCCACTTGTACCGCGGTCCTTCTGGTTCACCTCCGGCACAGCTTTTACTATCAGCTCTGGCAGCACCTTGGACCCACACAAGTCGTTCCCCAGGATCACTTGGACTCCTGGAACAGGTATGTTGGGGCACACTCCCAACATCACCTCCGCCGACAAATAATCTGACTTCAACTGGACAGCACATACGGGCATGTCACTCTTAGACAACAACCCATGAACCTTTATCCTCCTACTGCCAGCTAACAGTCGATCATTTCTTATTAGGCCTCTCAGAATCAAGCTCTGATTGGCTCCAGTATCCCTGAGGATACTAACCTCCACCTCGGGTTGACCTTCTATGCCGACCCAACCTTTACTAATGAACGGCCTATACCGCTCGTTCATCAAATCTACCTTCTGTGGTTTGTCTTGTTGTACATCAATGTACTTCTTCCGGGGATCACATGTCGTCAGGGTCACGACTCTCTTGCCCTGCCGACAATCTCGCATCATGTGACCTGATCTGTTGCACTTGTAGCATCTCATTTGGGAGAAATCTCTCCTATACGCCCCCGAGTAGCTCTGACTCTGCCCACTCGTATTGGAGTTCCTCGGGCCAGATGTACTACTCATACTCTGTGGAGCTTCATTGGACTCTTGTCTCCTCTGCACACTTTTATTTTCCTGCTTACCTCCAGCAGGCGGACTCGGCAACTTTCCTTCCTGGGGCTTAAAACTAGCTGGTCTGCTTGTCTGCCCCCCAAAACTTCTTCCTCCCCAGACTCCACTGGGTCTGCTATTGCTGCGTCTCGCCTCGCTTCTCACTCTGTTCTCCCTTAAGCTCTTGTACGCTTCAGTAATCATATCCGCCCTATCTGCGGCATCTTTCACCTCCTTTATCCCTGCTTCTTGGATCTTGAACTTTGTTTCGGGATGCATCATCTCCAAGAACTTCTCCATGACCATCAGTTGCTTCAGGTCAGCATAAGATCCAACTCCAGCAGCCTCAATCCACTTCTGGAATCGTCTTTCCAGATCTCTTGCTGTCTCAGCAAACGTACATGCTCCAACTTTGATCATTTCTCTGAAGCGCTTCCTATAAGCCTCTGAGGTTAACTGAAACGAGCGCAATATGCTGCTCTTTACTGTGGCGTAATCCTGGCACTCTTCCAGTGACAATTGGGTGTATGCCTCCCTGGCTGCACCGGTCAATCTTAACTGGACCAGCTGGGCCCATTCCTCCTGTGGCCACTCCTTGATGCTGGCTACTTTTTCAAAGTGCTCGAAAAAGCTCTCTGCCTCTTCGGGAACAAACAAGGGAATGTCCTTCTCCCTAACCCTAACATCTGGTGGGTGTGATACCTGGGTGGTGCTCTCTGGCAACCCATGTTCAATCCTTTGCTCAGCCAAGGTTCTATTCGCTTCTATCTGCATTTGTTTTGTTCTCTCTTTTTCTTTTTCGACCTGGGCTTTTTCTTTTTCTTGTTCCAACTCCAGTTCCCTTACTCTGGTTTTCTCTTTTTCTTTCTCCACCTCTAGTCTTGCTTTCTCTTTTTCTTTCTCCTGTTCCAACTCCAGTTCTCTTACTCTGGTTTTCTCTTTTTCTACTTCCAACCTGGTTTTCTCTTTTTCTACTTCCAGCCTGGTTTTCTCTTTTTCCTTCTCGGCTTCATTTTTCATCTGGAGTTCTAATTTCATCTTTTCCAGCTGGAACTGTCTCTCCTTGTCCTCACGCTGCATCTGGAGCTCTAACTGGAATCTCTCCAAGCTCCTATTCCGGCTACTCCTGCTACTGCGGCTACTCTTGCTGCTCCTACTCGATCCCTGGGATCTCACGTCATCCTGCCCATCATCCTCCTTTCTACTTTCAGCTCCTTCCTGGGCTCCTTGTTCTGCCGCTTCACTTCTGGCTCTCAACTGCCTCAGGATCTCATCCTTCATCCCAGCTACTTTAGATGCTTTCAACCTGATGCCACATTTTTCTGCTATTTGTTTCAATTGATCCCTCGTGCAACCTTCTAAATCCTCAGGCTTGCCTGCCTCCACAAACGCTTGCACCTTATCCATCTTTGTCCTGTGAGTCTTCCCAAGAGAGAATATACACCTGCGTTCACACAGTTTATCTATTTCAGCAAGGGTGTACAAATCCACTCTTGGACAGGGTGTGGGTGTGTCAGTTCACTCTCCCGGACAGGCCCCCAATTTCTTATAGACTGTGGGTTGGTTGGTGTTGTCGTCGTTGATCCTTCTCTACGGACAACCCAACCCACAACTTGGTAGAGTGCTTATACCTCTCTAGGAGATCACACTAGGCGCTTCTGGCTCTTGGAGAGGGGCTCAACGTCACACGTTTAGGGGATGCGGCTCCAACACTTAGCCTCGTTGTCACGTGCACACACCCACTCGAGCCGCTGTGACTCCCCACTCTCTCCTTAGATAAGATATGATCTCCTCAATCCCCTATGACTTACTAGTATTACCTCCTACCCTGTCCACAGCAGTGGTTCTTGGTTCTTTCTCTCTCCTTCTTTACTACCTCCTGGGAAGCCTCACTAGGACAAGGGCAAACACCAGCAAATTGTGACACATTTACTGGACAAAGCACATACACGATACATACACACATATAATAATAATGAATCCTATACTCTATAATATCACAATCAGGTTGCACTCCAACACCATCAGAACTCTATTATCAGCTTATCAAGTGGTATCCTATCTCCTGGTTCGCCACCTGATACTATTAACCTCCTCAAGTTGATCAAGTCTACATACACTGTTGCACCATCAGCAAGATAATATATATATAGAAAATCAGCATTTGAATGCAATCACATATATCAGTATAAATGTTCATTGATACACAACAATGATCCATCAATCACTGTCAGTCCTGGAACGCATACATCCGTAGGTAATCCAGCCTACGACTGTAACTCTAAACTTCAGTATAAAACACTCCTTGACATAAGAATGCAAACAGTCACTCACCTCTCACTGCGTCTTGCACGCTAATGACAACCAAACACTATCAACTCCCTACTAGTAATCCACCAGAACTTCCCCTTCCACCTCTGGAAGTTCACTACCCTAATATCTTTAGGTTCTGCCGGGCTTCACTACCAGGATCCTCTGCAGCTCCTCCAGGCTGCTATCATGAAGTTTCCTTGTGCAACTACGGTGCTTCACCCTTCTGTTAGGTTCTTCCACAGCTCTCTTGGCTGCTACACCACCTCTACAGAAGCACGTGACACTCCTCTTCACTGCTGCTTCTCCTCACAGCTCGAGGTCCTCTGCTCCACTACCTTGGAGTCTCATCAGCTACATCATCTGCTGGCTTCGAAGTTCTCAGCAACTTCTTCCCCAAAGACAAATCTGCAACCCATCGACGTTCCAATAAAATGTTCCCCTTTAACACATAAACAAAAATAACCACACAATATGCTTGCCTCAAACCTCTATCTGTCCTCTACATACAGTGAGAGTGGACTCCCCCGTTTTGGGCGGGTCCATACTCCACCTCGCCTGGCGGCGGTCCTCACTCGCTGGGAGGGTCTTCCTCCATCCGGAGCCAGGCTCCCTCAGTCGTCCGCCAGCGCTCAGAGGGGGCGGACGTCGCTCCGTGTTCCTCCCTCTCCACTCTCTTATTTCAGGCTTTCTGCCTTATTAAAACATGTCTAACTTATAAATAAACATTGCTACTGTCGCTGGGCACACGTCCAACTACAAGTGATCACTATGAACTGGCGTATATCGTGCTTACCACAGATTAATTGGTCGAGGGCGCTTTCCCTCTGACGGCGTCTGGTCAGGGCGCTCCCACGGCCCACAATAATGCCTCCGGGCGGCTTAATATTCACTAATTATCGTCCACGACTTGAGACCACACGTCCCCAGCTCGATTCCACAGCTGGCACGTCTGCACACTTCTCTTCTCTTAGAGATATATCACTAGGGGTTCCCTTCTGACGGGAGCTCAACGGAGCGCGGCTTCCCCCTGCGATGTCTGGCACTCAAGTGAGGTCAAGGTCCTCCAGAAGCGAGCCTCACGCCTCCAGCAAAATGTCCACATCTCCTAGCCCGTCATTTATCTATTTTCTTCTGCATTGCCCATAATCTCAAACTGTTACACATATCCAACCAACTATTTTACATATGCGTTATCACCTCAATACTTGCTAGACCTTCTAGTTAGGTCAGGCTTGCTGAATAACTCTCAAGAAGGGAGACTCGTTTCTCCTGCAGGCTGAGATCATAACAGTAACGAAGGACACTACAGCCGAATTAAAAGCAAAGGTCAACAAACTGATCGAAACTGTGAACGCCAAGAAATCCGGACTCCACCTGCCAAAGATCATTGGGGAATATAAACCTGGATATGCGTATGGAAATGTCAAGACACACAAGCCTGGAAACCCACTTCGGCCAATCATTAGCCAGATACCCACACCCACGTACAGACTGGCGAAGCGACTCAACGGCCTGCTGACTCCTTATGTTCCCTGCGCCTTCAGCCTGAAGTCTCCAAAGGAATTTGTTGACTTACTGCGGGGCACACGGGCCACAGGGATAAGAGCCTCGTTGGACGTAGAATCGCTGTTTACCAACGTACCTGTGGACGAGACAATCGGGATGATAGCCGACAGAGTGTATCGTGATCCAGCCTGTACTCCTCTTGACATACCAGAAAATATTCTGAGGAAACTACTCCAAGCTTGTACTAAAGAGGCACCCTTCTTGAGCCCGGATGGGCACATGTATAAGCAAGTAGATGGGGTCGCCATGGGTTCTCCCCTAGGTGTCCTGTTTGCAAACTTCTACATGGGTACCATCGAGCAAAAAGTCTTAGTCGACATGAACTTGAAACCGGCCATATACTGCAGGTATGTTGACGACATTTTTACACAGGTACCTGATGTCAGACATCTGCAGGAGCTGAAGGAGGCATTTGAGCAGAGTTCCGTGCTGCGTTTCACTTACGAGATGGAAAAGGATGGGAAGCTGCCCTTTCTAGATGTAACAGTCATGGAAAAGAGCGGAGGTTTCCACACTGCAGTCTACACTAAGGAAACGAACATAGGAATGTGCCTAAATGCTAACAGCGACTGCCCAGACAGGTACAAGAGGAGTGTTGTTAACGCATATGTCGACCGTGCTCTCAGCCACAGCTCAGAATGGAAGCAAGTCGACGAAGAACTCTGTAGGGTAAGGCAGGTCCTAGTCAACAACGGCTTCTCCAATGGTTTCGTCGAAGACATCATAAGAAGGAAAGTGAAACGCCATGCAACCTCTGAAGAGACAACTAACACAACACCTATACCCCCTATTAGACTATTTTACAGGAACTTCTTTTCCACAGCTCATAAAACGGAGGAATGGGTCCTGAAAGATATTGTTAATAGAAACGTTATCCCTACAGACAAAAATCAGAGGATACAACTGATGATTTACTATAAAACCAGAAAAACGGCCAGCTTACTCATGAGAAACTCTCCAAACACAAAACAGAACGCTTTAAAAGAGACTAACGTCGTCTATTCCTTTAAATACCCTCTTGGGGACTGTAAGCTCCAAAAAACCCAGTATATAGGCAAGACAACAACATCTCTTTCTAGGCGTTTAACGATGCATAAGCAACAGGGCTCCATTAAGGAACATATAATCTCTTCCCTCAACCAAACCAGCGCCAGAGAAATCCTAGTAAACAATACAGAAATCATCGATAGATACAGCGATAGCAGGCGGCTTGACGTTTGCGAGGCACTACACATCAAGAAGTCAACACCAGCAATCAACAGCCAATTAATGCACAACTATATTCTACCCACCTCAAGACTCCGCTCCAATATAGAAGCATCAAGAAATATGGACCAATAGGCTTTCTACAAACACTTCTATTCAATACCCATTGTTTCGTGTTCTGTCTTGTGTTGATGAAATTAATACCCTATTAATGCCACCTCTTGTTCTGTCTTGTGTTGATGAAATTAATACCCTATTAATGCCACCTCACCCCATCCACCTCACTCAAATGTAGATATAAAATCGGAGATGCGTAAGTTCTATTCAGTTGTGTATTTGTAAACTAAAGTCTTTGAAAATGTAATAAGTTTTACGAAACGCGCTCGTGTCGCGTCAGACTAGAAATAAAAATGAATTTTGGAGAATTGATTTTTGATTTACCTCCAACAGTGAAAAGAAATGTACGAAAGATTGAGAAAATTCGTGTTAGAATTATTAATCTTACTTTTTCGGTATATATATATATATGTATATATATATATATATATATATATATATATATATATATATGCGAACAAGCCTGAATGGTCCCCAGGACATATGCAACTGAAAACTCACACCCCAGAAGTGACTCGAACCCATACTCCCAGAAGCCACGCAACTGGTATGTACAAGACGCCTTAATCCACTTGACCATCACGACCGGACAAAATGAGGTGATAGCCGAGGCTATTTGAACCACCCCACCGCCGGCACTCGGATAGTTATCTTGGGCATAGCATTTTACCAAATCACCTCATTCTTTGGGGCACACGAGAGGAACACAAATGCGAACAAGCCTGAATGGTCCCCAGGACATATGCAACTGAAAACTCACACCCCAGAAGTGACTCGAACCCATACTCCCAGAAGCCACGCAACTGGTATGTACAAGTGGATTAAGGCCAACCTGTCCTCTTAAATAGAACGTCGCTTTTGGCCGTTTGCCCGTATGGCCGAATTTGGACGTAATTTGAAAATGATAAAAAAATGAAAATAAATTTAGGATTTTTTTTTTCAACAACAGTAAGTTAAGGGTCCTCTGATAGGTTAGGTGGGCAGGAAATTCTCATGAAGTTTCAAAACGTTATGAAAAACGTTAATTTAAAGTGTCCTCTTATAACCTCTGCGCGTACGCCGGACGACTCAAACAGAAAACGGAACAGAACGTCACTTTTGCGAGTCGATTTCATTTCAAATTACGTCCAAATTTAGCCATATCGCGCATACGAGCGAAAAGTGACGTTCTTTTTAAGAGGACGGGTTGGGTTAGGTAGCCGAAAAAGTTAGGTTAGGTTAGGTTAGGTAGGTTAGGTAGTCGAAAAACAATTAATTCATGAAAACTTGGCTTATTAGGCAAATCGGGCCTTGAATAGTAGGCCAAAAAGTGAGTTCTGGCTACTAGGTACGACACATATATATATATATATATATATATATATATATATATATATATATATATATATATATATATATATATATATATATATATATATATATATATATATATATAAAAGTTTGTGAGGGTACCACCTCTGGTGCCAATGTGGGGACCCATAGCCTTGGAGAAGAAAATAAAAAGTATTCAGAGGAGACCTTGTGGTTTCTCACTGAACACTAATATTATCTTCTCCTACCACCCCCATTCTTTTGTATGTACACATATATATTTACTTTATTATTTGAACTTTGTTACAAAAAAGGAGTTACATATGGGTTACAAAGATGGTTATCATAGGTTGTCGAGTTCCTCCAGCTCCTCAGATGGCGGGCAGGAACCCTGGATGCAGTGCGCATTTCCCCTCTGTATCGCCACACTGAGGCGCTGGAAAAGAAAGCTTGCAGCTCTTGGGTCCCTTGTTGTTTCAATGAGCCTAGAACCCAGTTCCTTCAAAAAACTGGTAGCACTTTTACCCCAGGCGCCGAGTGTCTCAGAAGCAATGGGGACAAAATTGTAGTGGTGATCCAGTTCACTATACTTACGGGATTTGGCTGCTTCCCTGTGGGTGGCAGCGCCACCTGGTTGTGGAACACTGAGGTTAATGTAGGTGTTAGCCAGGGTTGATACGCACGTGTAGTCCCATACCAACTGCTTGCCATTCTTCCAGGGGTTCACTGTGATACCATCCGGGCGACCAATAAGAGCATCAGAGTTACGGGGCGTTAGGTAACGGGGCTCTCTTTCAGCTGTGGTGAGGCTCCTCTTGATGATGTCGTTAACTTCATTGTGCCTCGAGTGCCATCCCCCTGTGCTTTGGCAGAGTAGGCCATGGTGGCCGTACCTGTCAGCCACCACCTCGCCGCAAATACACCTATATCTGGTGTGGATTGGGGCAGCATGGCGGAGGGCCACAGCAATTCGGAGGGCGTGTGGTGTGAGACGCGTGCCAGTTGCCGACATTGGGGTTGCTAACAGGAAATCCCCTGCATGTGGTGCTGCTACTGCTGTGAGGCGAGCACTGTCGTGTTGTGTTGTTGCAGCACCCAGGCACTCTGCAGCAACTTGGTCTACAATGGGGCCATCCCAGCTGGATTGCTTGTGAGCTTTTGGGGATGGTGGTTGAGGTGATTGGCCTGCACGAGAGGCCCACTCTGGCACAGCATGTAAAATTGGGATCATGTACACCTGCCAGCTGATGTAAGTGGGCAGGTAGACTTTCCTTCACAAGGTCGTCGGATGCTGATAAGGAGGACAGGAAGGCTGGAACAGCGATTTGCGTTGCTGTTCGAACTCCGAGGCCCCAAGTCTTATGGGAAGAGAGGCTTGTTTCCACTGTAGGTCATCGAGAGAGAGGTTAAGGGCTTTTTCTAGCATTGATTTCAGTAACCGGTCATACTCACTTAGTTTTTGGCTACTGTAAGATAGTGAACACCTCAGAAAGTAGGTTAACCTGGGGAGGGACAGACATCTGGTGATGAGGTAGAGTGCATCATGAGCATCAATATCCTCAATCCTCCCATCCATCCTCTTAAGGTCAGCGATTTTCTTATCAAGGACCTCATCGATGGCTTTCAACCCCAGGGAGCTCCTAGGAGTGTGCTGTCTTCAGGTTTAGTTTTATATATATATATTTTATATATTTATATTTATATATTTATATTTATATATATATATATATATATATATATATATATATATATATATATATATATATATATATATATATATATATATATATATATATATATCAAACTGAAAACTCACACCCCAGAAGTGACTCGAACCCATACTCCCAGAAGCAACGCAACTGGTATGTACAAGACGCCTTAATCCACTTGACCATCACGACCGGACATAATGAGGTGATAGCCGAGGCTATATGAACCACCCCACCGCCGGCACTCGGATAGTTATCTTGGGCATAGCATTTTACCAAGTCACCTCATTCTTTGGGGCACACGTGAGGAACACAAATGCGCATTTGTGTTCCTCACGTGTGCCCCAAAGAATGAGGTGATTTGGTAAAATGCTATGCCCAAGATAACTATCCGAGTGCCGGCGGTGGGGTGGTTCATATAGCCTCGGCTATCACATCATTATGTCCGGTCGTGATGGTCAAGTGGATTAAGGCGTCTTGCACATACCAGTTGCGTTGCTTCTGGGAGTA
>NC_059595.1:23612807-23832807 GCF_020424385.1 Procambarus clarkii | reverse complement strand
ATGGCAGACTGTTATTTTCACTATTTTCATGTGTAAATCGGAGTACTGACTCTCTCTCTAGGTGTCTTTTTAGGTCAATTAGTTCATCTGAGTCTTTTACTATTACGAATATGTCATCTACATAACGGCAGTATACAGTTGGTTTTTGTCTGCTACTGAAGACCCTATCTTCGATGGTTCCCATATAAAAATTAGCAAATAAAACTCCTAAGGGGGAGCCCATTGCTACTCCGTCTATTTGTAAATACATGTCTCCTTGTGGACTGATGAAAGGGGCTTCCTTTGTACATGCTTCGAGAAGACTTTTCAAGTGTGGCTCAGGTATGTCTAATTTGGGGGTGCTCTCGTCTCTGTATACTCTGTCCAGTATCATTCCTATGGTTGTGTCGACTGGGACGTTGGTAAATAGGGATTCAACGTCCAGGGAAGCGATGATTCCATCGGGCTGGGTAGATTTGATCAATCAATTTGATAATATCAATTTGATATTATGCAAGAATACTTGCATAATAGACAAAACCCAAGATTCAAGAAGATTACAAATTCTTGAGGCAATTCACATAAGAATAGAGCGACCTACCATGAACACCCAAATCACGGAACTATTTACTCTACCCACCATGAGAGTAAGGACAAGACAAGAACATATCGATGCCAACACAAAAGACAATGTCCAACATAACAGGCCATTTACACTGGATTAATCTTTGTGTTTAGATAGGAGATGCCTCGTATGGGCCAATACGCCTTCTGCAGCCTCTATGTTTCACCTCACTTTTATCCCTTATGTATCCCCCCATGTTTTTCACCTTCATTGTATTATCACCTGACCTAATGCAGGTATAAAATCAACTAGTATTGTAAGATCTGTTCACTTGAGAATGAACCATGGAGGTTCGAAACGTCGTGCAAATTATACAAATAAGTGTAATACACTCTATAGTAAATCACTTCTTTTCTTCACCTTAAAAGTACGAAAATGAGTTTTGGAGAACTCCTATTTCAATTAAGCCCTGATGCTAAGAAAATAGTTAGAGGGATAGAAGCCCTAAACCAGAAAATAATAAATACAGAATATGCGGTCATATTCAATGAAACATACATATATATATATATATATATATATATATATATATATATATATATATATATATATATATATATATATATATATATATATATATATATATATGTCGTACCTAGTAGCCAGAACTCACTTCTCAGCCTACTATGCGAGGCCCGATTTGCCTAATAAGCCAAGTTTTACTGAATTATTATATTTTCTCTAATTTTTTTCTTATGAAATGATAAAGCTACCCATTTCATTATGTATGAGGTAAATTTTTTTTTATTGGAGTTAAAATTAACGTAGATATATGACCGAACCTAACCAACCCTACCTAACCTAACCTAACCTATCATTATAGGTTAGGTTAGGTTAGGTAGCCGAAAACGTTAGGTTAGGTTAGGTTAGGTAGGTTAGGTTGTCGAAAAAACATTAATTCATGAAAACTAGGCTTATTAGGCAAATCGGGCCATACATAGTAGGCTGAGAAGTGAGTTCTGGCTACTAGGTACGACATATATATATATATATATATATATATATATATATATATATATATATATATATTGTTGTTGAATATGACCGAAAGGGTAAGATTAATAATTCTAACACGAATCTTCTCAATATTTAATACGTTTTTCTTCACTATCGAGGGTAATTGAAACTTAACAATTTAAAGATCATTTTCACATTTTTTTTAATGGTCTGACGCCAAGAAGCATTTCGCAAGACTTTCCACATTCTCAGATACTTTTTTTTGTACTCCGTTACATGTTTATATTTGTTTTTGGGTGAGGTGAGAGGAAACAATAAATGGGAAAAGTCAGAACACGAAACAATGGGTATATACAAGGGATATAACCTTGGTTATACATTTATCTGTTTGCTTCTGTGCTGGATCAAGGCCTTTTAGTGGGTAGAATATAATTATGTGTTAATTGGCTATTGATTGCTGTTAATCGTACGCTTTATAACCAAGTCCCCAAACCGAAGCCAGAAATTAGAAACTCATTGGTGGTACCTTATGAGATAGGATTTGAGAAACTTTCCCCAGTTTTTAAGACTCTTAACATCAATATCTTGTTCACTAATAATACGATCAAGTCCAATTTAATAAAAAAATTCTCCTGGTACAGCAGGTTGTGTGTATTCGATTCCCTGCAATGATTGTGAGTCTGTGTACCTTGGAGAAACGGGAAAATCCTTACAATTACGTATGTCCAAACATGCTTATAGTATAAGAACTGCCCAAACGTCTAATGCTTTGTATCTACATACAAGTTTGTGTGATCACACTATTAATTGGGATGGGGCGAAAAGCATTACCAATTGCAATAGCTTAGTGGAACGGAATTTAATTGAGTCTGCCCTAATTAGTCAGTGTCCAAATCTTCTCAATGTTAGTACTGGTATGTACCAACTTGACCCAGTTTTAAGTTACAATATTGCACAACAGTTTAAGAAAAAACTATGATAGGGAGAGTTACATTGTCTCATAACAATATTATATTAATATATTTTATGTGTGTTCACTAATAATATATATAGGTTATGATATGATTACTACCTATACAATTCTCAGAGAAATTAACAAGGGTAGATAAATATGAACTGTTTACCACGCAGCACGGGTCGTACTCGAACAAGGGAGACACAGGTGGAAACTTAGTATCCAAGTGAGCCATAAAGACATTAGAAAGAATTTATTCAGTGTCAGAGTAGTTGGATGGAATGCATTAGGCAGTGATGTGGTGGAGGCTGACTCCATACACAGTTTCAAGTGTAGATATGATAGAGACCAGTAGGCCCAGGAATCTGTACACGAGTTGATTAACAATTGAGAGAGGGGGGGGGGGAAAGGTCGAAGCTCAACCCCCCGCAAGCACAACTAGTTGAGTACAACTAGGTGAGAACAATGGTGAATTTTTGAAGAAATTGTTCACGACATACACGAGACCGAACCCGGAATATGCAGCGGTTGTATGGTGCCCATATCTCAAGAAGCACATCGATAAACTGGAAAAGATACAAAGACGTGCCACTAAATGTTTACCTGAACTGAATATTCCAAAACTACAAGATAGTCGATATGATCAACAAGACAGCAACAGAAATCAACAAAATTGACAAAGAGAAGTTCTCGTAACAACAACGTCACGAACAAGAGGTCATATTTTCAAGCTAAGGAAACAAAAGTGCCGACAAAATATTAGGACATTTTCTTTTGCAGAGTGGTAGAGGGTTGGAACAAGCGTGAAGGCGGTGGAGGCCAAGTCGTTAGCAACTTCAGAGCGTTGTACGACAAAGAGTCCTGGGAAGACGGTACACCGGTACTGAGAGGCGCGTTACCTAGCCAAAGAAGGTGGCCCCCACCAATTTCACCTCCCTATTAAACAAAATATGCTGATGCAGACCTTAGCTACACTCAGCATTCACGAACTCTCAGTGTAATGGGAAATAAGTAAGTAATTATCAAAAGAAGGCACCAAACCGTTAAGGATATGTATCAGTAATGGGAAATAGTGAGAGTAATCAGGGAGAATAAAATAATGGAGTCGGCCAGAAATAGCTGCCAGCGGCCAGTCTGAGGCAGGAGACGCTGAGGGGAGTGGCTTGTGTGGTCGAGGGACACCCGCCCTACGTCGACCACACCCTTGGTGCAGGCTGTGGGTACTGGTAGCGAGGACGCCCCTGGTGTTGGGGGCCACAGAGAGGACGTCCCTGGTGTTTGCGGTCACAAAGAGGACGTCCCTAGTGTTGGAGGCCACAGAGAGGACGTCCCTGGTGTTGGCGGCCACAGAGAGAACGTCCCTGGTGTTGGTGGCCACAGAGAGGACGTCCCTGGTGTTGGTGGCCACAGAGAGGACGTCCCTGGTGTTTGTGGTCACAGGGAGGACGTCCCTGCTGTGGTGGCCACAGAGAGGACGTCCCTGGTGTTGGGGGCCACAAGGAGGACGTCCCTGGTGTTGGCGGCCACAGAGAGGACGTCCCTGGTGTTGGTGGCCACAGAGAGGACGTCCCTGGTTTTGGGGCCCACAGAGAGGACGTCCCTAGTGTTGGGGGCCAAAGAGAGGACGTCCGTGCTGTGGTGGCCACAGAGAGAACGTCCCTGGTGTTGGTGGCCACAGAGAGGACGTCCCTGGTGTTGGTGGCCACAGAGAGGACGTCCCTGGTGTTTGTGGTCACAGGGAGGACGTCCCTAGTGTTGGAGGCCACAGAGAGGACGTCCCTGGTGTTGGGGGCCACAGGGAGGACGCCCGTGGTGTTGGGGGCCACAGGGAGGACGTCCCTGGTGTTGGGGCCACAGGGAGGACGTCCCTGGTGTTGGGGGCCACAGGGAGGACGTCCCTGGTGTTGGGGGCCACAGGGAGGACGCCCCTGGTGTTTATGGTCACAGGGAGGACGCCCCTGGTGTTGGGGGCCACAGGGAGGACGCCCCTGGTGTTTATGGTCACAGGGAGGACGCCCGTGGTGTTGGGGGCCACAGGGAGGACGTCCCTGGTGTTGGGGGCCACAGGGAGGACGCCCCTGGTGTTTATGGTCACAGGGAGGACGCCCCTGGTGTTGGGGGCCACAGGGAGGACGTCCCTGGTGTTGGAAGCCACAGGGAGGACGTCCCTGGTGTTGGGGGGCCACAGGGAGGACGTCCCTGGTGTTGGCGGCCACAGAGAGGACGTCCCAGGTGTTGGGGGCCACAGGGAGGACGTCCCTGGTGTTGGGGGCCACAGAGAGGACGTCCCTGGTGTTGGGGGCCACAGGGAGGACGTCCCTGGTGTTGGGGGCCACAGAGAGGACGTCCCTGGTGTTGGGGGCCACAGGGAGGACGTCCCTGTTGTTTATGGTCACAGGGAGGACGTCCCTGGTGTTGGGGGCCACAGGGAGGACGTCCCTGGTGTTGGGGGCCACAGGGAGGACGTCCCTGGTGTTGGGGGGCCACAGGGAGGACGTCCCTGGTGTTGGGGGCCACAGGGAGGACGTCCCTGGTGTTGGGGGCCACAGGGAGGACGTCCCTGGTGTTGGCGGCCACAGGGAGGACGTCCCTGGTGTTGGGGGCCACAGGGAGGACGTCCCTGGTGTTGGGGGCCACAGGGAGGACGTCCCTGGTGTTGGGGGGCCACAGGGAGGACGCCCCTGGTGTTGGAGGCCACAGGGAGGATGCCCCTGGTGTTTATGGTCACAGGGAGGACGCCCCTGGTGTTGGGGGCCACAGGGAGGACGTCCCTGGTGTTGGGGGCCACAGGGAGGACGTCCCTGGTGTTGGGGGCCACAGGGAGGACGTCCCTGGTGTTGGGGGGCCACAGGGAGGACGCCCCTGGTGTTTATGGTCACAGGGAGGACGCCCCTGGTGTTGGGGGCCACAGGGAGGACGTCCCTGGTGTTGGGGGGCCACAGGGAGGACGTCCCTGGTGTTGGGGGCCACAGAGAGGACGTCCCTGGTGTTGGGGGCCACAGGGAGGACGTCCCTGGTGTTGGGGGCCACAGAGAGGACGTCCCTGGTGTTGGGGGCCACAGAGAGGACGTCCCTGGTGTTGGGGGCCACAGAGAGGACGTCCCTGGTGTTGGTGGCCACAGGGAAGACGGCCGTGGTGTTGGGGGCCACAGAGAGGACGTCCCTGGTGTTGGGGGCCACAGGGAGGACGTCCCTGGTGTTGGGGGCCACAGGGAGGACGCCCCTGGCGTTGGGGGCCACAGGGAGGACGCCCCTGGTGTTGGGGGCCACAGAGAGGACGTCCCTGGTGTTGGGGGCCACAGAGAGGACGTCCCTGGTGTTGGGGGCCACAGGGAGGACGCCCCTGGTGTTGGGGGCCACAGGGAGGACGTCTCTGGTGTTGGGGGCCACAGAGAGGACGTCCCTGGTGTAGGGGGCCACAGAGAGGACGTCCCTGGTGTTGGGGGCCACAGGGAGGACGCCCCTGGTGTTGGGGGCCACAGGGAGGACGCCCCTGGTGTTGGGGGCCACAGGGAGGACGCCCCTGGTGTTGGGGGCCACAGGGAGGACGCCCCTGGTGTTGGGGGCCACAGGGAGGACGTCCCTGGTGTTGGGGGCCACAGGGAAAGTTGTAGATCAGCTGTGGCTGAGAAAGTGCTCCTGGTGTGATCTACTGTGTGGAACATCACCAAGAGACCTCATCAGCGGCTCAGTGCAAGTTTTAGGAACTGTGACGTCCTCAAATAGTTTGAAAACAATTCACAGGGAACCTCAGGATCAACTGCGGGCCTTGTGTGAGAGGGGACATGTTAGCTACCTACAAGATTTACAGGTATCATAGGTAAACTGTGAGACTTTGGACAGGTCCCTTTGGACAGGTGGAAAGCCTTGGGTTGAAGGGTTTCCTGTAGGAAGCAGTTACCGTTGTTTATTTGTTGAGGTAATATTGGATTACTCAATTACAGTGTTTCAGTTGATTCATTTTATGTACAGAGTTATAGATCCTCACGGATTTGTTTTGCTATTAGTGTAACGAACTGTAGCGCCATTGAAATTTTATATCATCTATATAAATAAAAATGGAAATGTTCGTTTGTGCATAATCGCTAATCTCCGAAAGTTCATCGCCGATTGCTTTGAAATTTTGACACAACGTTCCATTCACATCCGGCCAGGTGTTCATATAAATATTATATAGATGTCACGTCTGTGACGGTAAAAAAAACATACTTTTTCTGAACACTGTTTTTAATTTAAATTATATATCTTATTTTAGTTTTTATTTTTTCTATATAAATAAAAATGAATAAATAAAAACTATGTTTTTCATGTGAGGAAAATGTTCGAAACCTCTTTACCGATTGCTTTGAAATTTTGACACAACGTTGCATTGGAATAGGCGCGTCTTTTTATATATCTACAATATACATGCCTCACCTGTGACAGGAAAAAACATGCCTTTTTTGAAAAACAGCGCCATCTGTTGGACGTAAGAGCAACATACTCTGTAATCTCTGAAAGTTCTTCACCGATTGCTTTGAAATTTTGATACAACGTTTCATTCGAATAGGCGCGTCTTTTTATATACCTAGTATATAGATGCCACCCCTATGACAGGTAAAAACATGCGTTTTTGTAAAACAGCGCCATCTGTTGCACATAATAGCAACATGCACGCTATACTAAATATGTCACGAATTCCATTTCAATGTTTCCTATTGCATTGATAAATTTTATTTTCATAGATTTTGATTAATTTTCAAATTAATCAAAATAATTAAATCAAATTTAATTATTTTGTGTGAATTGCCTTAGAATTGAGCTGTGTTGTTTACCATACCTTTCATTTCATGAGTATAATTTTTTTTTCATATTTTCATTTCATTGTTTAACTGGTTTTTCTTATATTTCAGTGATGGGAACATCAGGTCACTTGATGTTCCCAATTTTCTGATGGGAACATCAGACCATTTGGGAAGGCATCGGACGAGGGAGTGGGGAATGGTGGGGATGACGAGGGGACAAGGGAGGGGGTAAGGGTGGGGAAGGACGAGGTGGACGGGGGAGTTTGGGATGGTGGGGACGAGGGGCTGGGAAGCAATAGAGAATGGTGGGGAGGCCGAGGAGACGGGTGAGGGGGGAATGGTGGGGAGGACTGGGGACAGGGAAGGTTGCTGTGGCCCGACACACACGCGTTGACCTACAGCAACGCGCGGCCGGGTGCTGCTAGTGTGTGTGTGTGTGTGTGTATGTATGTATATATATATATATATATATATATATATATATATATATATATATATATATATATATATATATATATATATATATATATATATATATATATATGTCGTACCTAGTAGCCAGAACGCACTTCTCAGCCTACTATGCAAGGCCCGATTTGCCTAATAAGCCAAGTTTTCATGAATTAATATATTTTCTCTAATTTTTTTCTTATGAAATGATAAAGCTACCCATTTCATTATGTATGAGGTAATTTTTTTTTATTGGAGTTAAAATTAACGTAGATATATGACCGAACCTAACCAACCCTACCTAACCTAACCTAACCTATCTTTATAGGTTAGGTTCGGTTAGGTAGCAGAAAAAGTTAGGTTAGGTTAGGTTAGGTAGGTTAGGTAGTCGAAAAAACATTAATTCATGAAAACTTGGCTTATTAGGCAAATCGGGCCTTGTATAGTAGGCTGAGAAGTGCGTTCTGGCTACTAGGTACGACATATATATATATATATATATATATATATATATATATATATATATATATATATATATATATATATATATATATATATATATTATATTGGATGAGGTGATATGGTACAAAAGTTTTGGGTGAGGTGACATACACAAGACAGAACACGAAACAATGGGTATAAATTGGATAAGTAAACATATGAATGGAAGTAACTGCAGAAGGTCTATTGGCCAACACTTCCTCTTGCTGCTTCCATATTGGTTCGGGGTCTTGAAGTAGGTAGAATATAGTTGTGCATTAATTGGCTGTTGATTGCTGGTGTTGACTTTTTGATGTGTAGTGCCTCGCTGATGTCTAGCCGCCTGCTATCGCTGCATCTATCGATGATTTCTGTGTTGTTTGTTAAGATTTCTCTGGTGATGGTCTGGTTGTGAAAAGAGATTATATGTTCCTTGATGGCTCCCTGTTGCTTATGCATTGTTAGTTGCCTAGAAAGAGACGTTGTTGTCTTGCCTATGTACTGAGTTCTTTGGGGCTTACAGTCCCCAAGTGGGCATTTAAAGGCATAGACGACGTTGGTCTCCTTCAAAGCGCTCTGCTTGGTGTCTGGCGAGTTTTTCATGAGTAGATTGACCGTTTTTTTGGTTTTATAATAAATTATCAATTGTATTTTCTAATTTTTGTCTGTAGGGATGACGTTCCTATCAACAATATCTTTCAGCGATATCTACTTTTCGACGGCTCATAAAACAGAGGAAAGGGTCCTGAGTGAGTTCTATTATGTCTGGGTTTTCTTCTAGTGCCCATTCTCCAAGTTCACATGTTATATTTTTAATTCCATCTATGTTAGCGTACATTGTCTTGAAGCTCACTTTCCTCTGGTCATTCTCATGTCCCCTTCTTGGTGAGTGTTCAGCTGATGGAGGAAGTTGTTCCATAGGTGTGAAGATTTTTGAGATAGTTAGCAGGGACTCATAGGATACTGAGGTAAGAGGTGGGGGTCAATGTGAGGGGGGGGGCAGTGAGGGTATGGGGTAAGAAGGGAGGGGGGACAGGGAGGATATGTCGTGAAGGGGAGTGGGGACAGAGAGGTAATGGGATGACGGGGGCGAAGGGACAGGGAGTGAAAAAGGAGAGGGGTGGGGGGGGGGTGGTATGGTGAGGAATGAGGGAGGGGTGACAAGGTGGGTATAGGGGGTGAGGGGGAAGGGAGAGTTATCTTGAGATGATTTCGGGGCTTTTAGTGTCCCCGCAGCCTGATCCTCGACCAGGCCTGCACCCCCAGGAAGCAGCCCGTGACAGCTGACTAACACCCAGGTACCTATTTACTGCTAGGTAACAGGGGCATAGGGTGAAAGATGTCGGAAAATCCGACACCATTTAATAATATCATACAGGCAGATAATATTGCTGTGTTGTATAAACAAGTTAACCCATAGAAAATGTAACTTGTAGTGGAATTTCCGTCTATAGAAAACGGGATATCATTACCACATACTATTATAAATTCACCACCTATTATGGTGGGAATTATTCTTAAATACATTAGTCTTTGGACTTTACCATCATAAAAACATCTCATATAAATTAACTTAATTATCAGAATTAAAATAGAGTAAATGTGACACTTCTATCACTTACTGTCATCTGGACAATGTAGGCCAGTAGCGTCAGTGTGGAGGGAGTGGTCAGCCATTGTTATTGTACTTAGACTTCAGAGGCTCACGGGAGCAAATACGGCTCCTGTTAATTTTACTTGGACGAAGTGTTATGGAAACCAAAGGTGTAGCATCATCAACACGCTGTCAACAAATACAAGTTAAGTGTTCTGCCGAAACCCATTTATCTATCATTTATGGCCATTAATGTCATTAGATAGGGGCGAGCCGGTTAGAATACGAACTGCCTCTTAATAAAAGGTAATTAAGCCTAGGTCTTTACGGTTCAATGTACAGTGTTTTCTCTGATATAGCTGTCATATATTAGGATTCTGGTTTTATAGCTAGGGCCCTTTTGACAGGTCAAGACGAGGAAGCATGCTTTGTGTACCAGTTACTGGGTGATGGAAGCTACCTCAAAGAGGATAATTCGGTGTCTACATCCTAGTTATATCTGGTGGACTAAGGCCTGCTGTACAATAAGATAAGGAACCTCTTCAATGTTTAACAATATATGTAGTTTAATACTGTAGTTTGTTTGGCTGCATATATATAAATTCAATATAAACCCCCCCTAATGTGTAGAGGATCGATTTGTGAGATTATTGCAGAAATACAGTCCACCTAACATCATACAAATTGCTATTGAAGTATACAAATGAACGTAAATATAAATTCTATATAAATTCATATAAATTAACTAAATATAAATCTCATAGGTCGGTTCCCACAAAAGAAACTCTGCCCATTGTTTCTCGCCGGCGCCCGGGATCGAACCTGGGACCACAGGATCACAAGTCCAGCGTGCTGTCCGCTCGGCCCACTGGCTCCCTGGGTTGACTGAGCATTTGAGTTAGGGTAGGGAGAGTTCGGGGTAGGTAGGGAGGGTTTCTATGCAGAGATGGGTGGTGGTGTTGCCCTTCCCTCTGGTGTTGCTGGGATGCTGGTTGTGGGTTCCCCTCTTGTCTCTGGGACTGTTGTGTTGGGAGGGGTGATTTCCTGGTTGTCTCCTCTCACCCTGCGCTTCCTCCTTGCCTCTGTCGCCCTGGCTCTCTCCTCCTTCATCATGTCCCTCTGGAGGAATACTTTTTATTGCATTCTCTCACATGTTGCAGTTGGCTCTTCCTTGCTAGAATATCCTCCTTCATGGTCTCGTTTGCAAATATTATCTTTATCAGACAGTCTCTGTTCTTATTGTACCAGCCTAGCCTTAAAAATTTCTCAATACTTTGTTCAGCCCCTTCCATCTGTAACCCCTTTAGTATTTATTTCACTGCCATTCTGTCCTTACCATTCTATTTTGTCCTACTGGAGCATTCCTATTCTTTAATGCCCACTGCCACCACTGATCATTTTCTTTCCAGCAGTTTACTAGTGCACCTTCCTGCTTCCTGGGAGGTAGATGCTTTCATGGCTTCTTTCTTCACTGTGGACATTGCATCTGAATTTTTTCTAAGCATTTCTGCAAATGTTGCATGTACAGTGGCAATCCCTTCCAATCTAACATTTCCATCTTCTCTTTGGATGATTATCTGATTCCGAGTCTCAGTATTGTTCTCTGTGAGGATTCTTATCTCCTCCTTTGCTGCTGTCAGCTCGCTTTGCAGGTTGCTTATTGTATTCTTCATTTCATGCATCTCCCTCCTGATGTCCTTCCAAACTTGGGCGAACATTTCCTTCATTAGATCACTTTGGTTTTTTCCTGTACCCTTGGTGCGTCTTCCTGCCATGTTTGTCTCTTTCATTACACTCTTGTGATAGGGTTAGCCAGAGGGGGGGCAGAAATAGAGAGAAAGACAAGGAGAATAGGCGAGAGAGAGAGACAGAGAGAGAGAGAGAGAGAGAGAGAGAGAGAGAGAGAGAGAGAGAGAGAGAGAGAGAGAGAGAGAGAGAGAGAGGTTGAGGAGGGGTCAGTAGGGGTCAGGGGTCAGGAGGAATAAGCAAGAATAAGCAAGATAATTACAAGAATAAGTGCAGCCAGCGGGGAAGTTCTGGGGAAATTCTTACAGTAATGACACGAAGGGCGGACAGGTCCTCTCCTGGGAGTTGAAGATGGATAGAGCACTCGCCTCCCCGCTGGGGTCAGGGCTAGGGGGAACCCAGGGCTAGGAAGAGGAGGAGGGGGGAAGCAGCGATAGCTAAGGAGAAAGAGGCAAATTTAGGAAGAAAAAGTGATGGAGAGTGAGACAGGGATATGGTGAAAGAGGGATAGGGAGAGAGAAAGAAAGAGAGAGGGGTGAGAGAGTAAGAGAGAGGGGAAATTGGGAGAGAAAGAGAGAGAGAGAGGGTGGGAGAGTGGATGTTACACTGTGGGGGGTTGTGCCTAAGGGGGAGGGGGAATTATGGGGGAGTGAGGGGGGGGGGAGGATAGGAAGGTGAGGGGTGAGATATGGAATGGTTGGTCGACCCTCTCACAGTGGTGGTGTTACCAAAGCTGTGTGTGTATTCTCCTAGTTGTCCTAGCGGGGGTTGAGCTCTGGCTCCTTGGTCCCGCCTCTCAATTGTTAATCAATCAACTGATTGTTTTGTTCACACCCACACACCCAGAAAGCAGTTGTCTAACTCCCAGGTACCTATTTACTGCTAGGTGAACAGATGCATTAAGGTGAAAGAATCTCTGCCCATTTATTTCCGCTATCGCCGGAGATCGATCCCCAGACCCTTGGATTACGAATCCCGAGTGCTGTCCACTCAGCCACCAGGCCCCACGGGGCCTGGTGTGTGTGTGTGTGTGTGTGTGTGTGTGTGTGTGTGTGTGTGTGTGTGTGTGTGTTTGTGTGTGTGTGTGTACTCACCTATTTGTACTTAGGGGGTTGAGCTTTGGCTCTCAGGTCCCGCCTCCCAACTATCAATCATCTGGTGTACAGATTCCTGAGCCTACTGAGCTCTGTCATATCTACATTTGAAACTGTGTATGGAGTCAGCCTCCACCACATCACTGCCTAATGCATTCCATCTGTTAACTACTCTGACACTGAAAAAGTTCTTTCTAACGTCTCTGTGGCTCATGTGGGTACTCAGTTTCCACCTGTGTCCCCTTGTTCGCGTTCTACCAGTGTTGAATAGTTTATCCTTGTTTATCCGGTCGATTCCCCTGAGGATTTTGTAGGTAGTGATCATGTCTCTCCTTACTCTTCTGTCTTCCAGTGTCGTAAGGTGCATTTCCCGCACCATTTCCTCGTAATTCATGCCTCTTAGCTCCGTGATTAGTCTAACGACATACTTTGAACTTTTTCCAGCTTCGTCTTGTGCTTGACAAGGTACGGGCTCCATGCTGGGGCCGCATACTCCAGGATTGGTCTTACATATGTGGTATACATGATTCTGAATGATTCCTTACACAGGTTCCTGAACGCTGTTCTGATGTTAGCCAGCCTCGCTTATGCCGCAGACGTTATTCTTTTTATGGGGGCTTCAGGAGACAGGTTTGGTGGTGATATCAACTCCTAGATCTTTATCCCTGTCATTAAGTACTTCACCTCCTATTTGGTATCCTGTGTCTGGCCTCCTGTTTCCACTGCCTAGTTTCATTACTTTGCATTTAATCAGGTTGAACTTTAACAGCCATTTGTTGGACCATTCACTCAGTCTGTCTAGGTCATCTTGTAGCCTCCTACTATCATCCTCTGTTTCAATTCTCCTCATAATTTTTGCATCGTCGGCAAACATTGAGAGAAACGATTCTATACCTTCTGGGAGATCATTTATATATATATATCAGAAACAGTATAGGTCCATGGACCGAACCCTGCGGGACTCCACTTGTGACGTCCCGCCAGTCTGAGACCTCACCCCTCACACAGACTCGTTGTCTCCGGTTGCGTAGGTACTCCTGTATCCAATGGAGTACCTTCCCTTTCACTACAGCCTGCATCTCCAACTTTTTCACTAGCCTCTTGTGTGGCACTGTATCAAAGGCTTTCTGGCAATCCAAAAATATGCAGTCTGCCCACCCTTCTCTTTCTTGCCTGATTTTTGTTGCCATGCCACTAGCTTTCTTCACACAATCTTCTCCATCAGCTTGCGTGGTATGCAGGTTAGGGACACTGGTCTGTAATTCAGTGCCTCATGTCTATCCCCTTTCTTGAATATCGGGACTACGTTAGCTGCTTTCCAAATATCTGGAAGTTCCCCTGTTGCCAGTGATTTGTTATACACCATGGAGAGCGGGAGGCACAGTTCTTCTGCTCCTTCCTTTAGTATCCAAGGGGAGATTCCATCTGCGCCTATAGCCTTTGTCACATCCAACTCTAGTAAATACTTCCTTACTTCCCCGCTGGTAATCTCAAACTCTTCCAGTGGTTCCTGGTTAGCTATTCCCTCTCTTATCTCTGGGATTTCTCCTTGCTCTAAGGTGAAGACCTCCTGGAATTTCTTATTCAGTTCCTCACACACTTCCTTGTCGTTTGTAGTGAATCCTTCTGACCCTATCCTTAATTTCATAACCTGTTCCTTTACTGTTGTTTTTCTCCTAATGTGGCTATGCAGCAATTTAGGCTGAGTCTTTTTCTTGCTTGTGATGTCATTTTCGTTTTGTCTTTCTGCCTCTCTTCTCATCCTGACATATTCATTCCTGGCACTCTGGTATCTTTCTCTGCTCTCAAATGTCCTGTTATTCCCATAGTTTCTCCATGCCCTTTTACTTTGCTGCTTAGCTAGCCTACATCTCTGATTAAACCATGGGTTTCTCATCTTCATTTCACTGTTTTCCTTTTGGACTGGGACAAACTTGTTTGCTGCTTCCTTGCACTTCTGCGTGATGTAGTCCATCATGTCTTGGGCCGTCTTTCCCCTGAGCTCTGTTTCCCATGCTATATCTGTTAGGAATTTTCTTATCTCCTCAGAGTTTCCCTTTCGGAATGCCAGCCTTTTTTTTCAGTACCCCTCCTCGAGTTCAATAACCCTTCTTCAATCAAGTACTCAAACACCAGTACACTGTGGTCGCTCATTCCTACTGGGGCCTCAAAACCGATTTCTCTTATGTCAGAGTCGTTCAGGGTGAAGACCAGGTCGAGGCTCTCTGGTTCATCATTTCCTCTCATCCTTGTGGGTTCTCTGACATTCTGGGTTAAAACGTTTCTAGTCACCAACTCCAATAGCCTGGCTCTCCACAGTCTCATGTGCTGTATAGCAGTCTCATGTGCGGTACTGTATCAAAGGCCTTTTGGCAGTCAAGAAATATGCAGTCTGCTCAGCCTTCTCTGTCCTGCCTTATCCTTGTTACTTTATCATAGAATTCTAAAAGGTTTGTTAGGCATGATTTCCCTGTCCAGAACCCATGTTGGTGCTTGTTTACAAACCCAATGCTCTCCAGATGCTCAACAAGTCTTAGCCAAATTATTCTTTCAAGTATTTTGCAGGGGATGCTTGTCAGTGATACGGGTCTGTAGTTAAGTGCCACCTCCCTATCACCTTTCTTGAAAATCGGTACGACATTTGCCTCCTTCCAGCAACTGGGCAATTCTCCCGACATAAGTGACTCATTAAAGATCATTGCCAGAGGCAATGATCTTTAGTACACACACACACACAAAAGTGTGTGTGTGTGTACTCACCTATTTATTCTCACTTAATTGTGCTTGCGGGGGTTGAGCTCTGGCTCTTTGGTCCCGCCTCTCAACCGCCAGTCAACTGATGTACAGATTCCTGAGCCTACTGGGCTCTATCATATCTACATTTGAAACTGTGTATGGAGTCAGCCTCCACCACATCACTTCCTAGTGCATTTCATTTACTAACTACTCTGACACTGTAAAAGTTCTTTCTAATGTCTCTGTGGCTCATTTGGGTACTCAGCTTCCACCTGAGTCCCCTTGTACGTGTGCTACCCGTGTTAAATAATCCGTCCTTGTCCACCCTGTCAATTCCCCTGAGGATTTTGTATGTGGTGATCATGTCTCCCCTAGCTCTTCTTTTTTCCAGCAACGTGAGGTGCAGTTCACGTAGTCTGTCCTCATACCTCATGCCTCTTAGTTCTGGGACTAGTCTAGTGGGATACCTCTGAACTTATTTCAGCTTCGTCTTGCGCTTGACTAGATACGGGCTCCATGTTGGGGCCGCATACTCCAGGATTGGCCTTACATATGTGGTATACTGTACAAGGTTCTGAAGGATTCCTTACACAGGTTTCTGAAAACAGTTCTGATGTTAGCCAGCCTCGCATAGGCCGCTGATGTTATTCTTTTGATATGGGCTTCAGGAGACAGGTTTGGCGTGATATCAACTCCCAGATCTTTCTCTTTGTCCGTATTGTGAAGGACTTCATCTCCCATTCGGTATCCAGCGACTGGCCTCCTAGTTCCTCCTAGTTTCATCACCTTACATTTACTTGGGTTGAATTTTAGTAGACATTTGTCGGACCATTCCTTCAGTTTGTCTAGGTCATCTTGTAGCCTCATACTATCCTCCTCTGTCCTGATCCTCCTCATAATTTTTGCATCATCAGCAAACGTTCGAGAGGAACGAATCAATTCCTTCTGGGAGATCATTTACGTATATCAGAAACAGTATAGGTTCAAGGACTGATCCCTGTGGGACTCCACTGGTGACTCCCCACCACTCCGAGGCCTCACCCTTCACGGTGACTCGTTGTGTCCTGTTGCTTAGGTACTGCCTTATCCAGTGGCGTACCTTCCTTTTCATTCCTGCCTTCATCTCCAGTTTGTCCACTAGTTTCTTATGTGGTACTGTGTCCAAAGCTTCCTGGCAGTCCAGAAATAAGCAGTCTGCCCAGCCCTCTCTCTCTTGCCTAATTTTTGTTGCATCGTCATAGAACTCAGTTAATCCTGTTAGGCATGATTTGCCATCTCTGAACCCATGTTGATGTTGTGTTACAAAGTTCTTCCGCTCCAGATGTTCTACTAGCTTTTTTCACACAATCTTCTCCATTATCTTGCATGGAATGCAAGTTAGGGACACTGGTCTGTAGTTCAGTACCTCCTGTCTATCACCTTTCTTGTATATTGGGACTACATTGGCCGTCTTCCAAATTTTTGGCAGTTCACCTGTTACCAGTGTGTGTGTGCCTGCCACTCTCCATGGTTGTACACCATGGAGAGTGGCAGGCAAGGAGCTTCTGCTCTTTCCTTTAGAATCCATGGTGAGATTCCATCTGGGCCTATAGCCTTTGTCACGTCCAAATCTAGCAGATGCTTCCTCACCTCCCCACTGGTAATCATAAACTCCTTTAGTGGTGTCTGGTTTGATGTTCCCTTTCTTATCTCCGGGACTTCTCTATGCTCTGAGGTGAAGACTTCCTGGAATTTCTTAGTGAGTTCCTCGCACGCTTCCTTGTCGTTTGTAGTGAATCTTTCTACCCCTATCCTCAGTTTCATTACCTGTTCCTTCACTGTCGTTTTTCTCCTGATGTGGCTATACAGCAGTTTGGGTTGAGTCTTTGCCTTGCTCGCTATGTCATTTTCATATTGTCTCTCTACCTTTCTTCTCACCCTGACGTATTCATTCCTGACGCTCTGATATCTTCCTCTCTTCTCTAGTGTTCAGTTGTTTCTATAGCTTCTCCACGCCCTTTTTCTTAGTTGCTTTGCTAGCTTACAACTCTGACTAAACCATGTGTTTCTCATCTCCATTTCATTTTTTTTCCTCTTGGACTGGGACGAACTTATTTGCTTCCTCCTTACACTTCTGTGTGATGTAGTCCATCATGTCTTGAACCGTCTTTCCTCTGAGCTCTGTTTCCCAAGCTATTTCAGTTAGGAATTTTCTCATCTCCTCATAGTCTCCCTTTCGGAATGCCGGCCTCTTGTTTTCTGGTCCCTTCCTTGAGTACATTAACCCTTCTTCTACCAGATACTCAAACAACAGTACATTGTAATCACTCATACCCACGGGGGCTTCAAGACCGATTTTCCTTGTGTCTGAATCGTTCAGAGTGAATACCAGGTCGAGTCTTGCTGGTTCATCATTGCTTCTCATTCTCGTGGGACCCTTGACATGCTGACTTAAAAAGTTTCTAGTCGCCATCTCCAACAGTTTTGCTCTCCATGTTTCCTCACCTCCATGTGGTTCCCTGTTTTCCTCTTCATTAAACTCCCCCATTATGAGCAGATGGGATCGACTTCTACAGGCAGCAGCGGCTGCTCTCTCAATGATAATGTTAACTGCCATGTTGTTTCTGTCATGCTCTTGCCTGGGTCTTGTTTCATTTGGTGGTGGGTTATATATCACTGCTACTACTACTCTTGGTCCTCCCATCGTCATGGTGCCTGTGATGAAGTCTCTGAGTCCTTCACAGTCTGGAATAACCATCTCCTCAAAACTTCATTTCTTTCTCATCAGTAGAGCCACTCCGCCTCCTCCCCTTCCTTCCCTCTCTTTCCTTCTTACAGTGAAGTCCTGGGGAAACACCGCATTCGTTATGATTCCTGAGAGATTTCCTGAGAAGGGCAGGAGGTGCAGGAACAGTGAGGACCTGGGATAGGGGTTGGGGAATGACAAGGGCATGGTACAACATGGTTGCAGCTGGCAATCCCAATCATTATGGCCGAAGAGGAGGACGACGAGGGAGAGAATCAGTAATAGCGAGAATCCGTCTTGGATACAAATATCCATGGAGATTTGGAATGGAAACAACAGTTGATCAGCGAAGTTGCAGAATCTGTGGTGAGAGTGATGGACACCGCCTTGACCACTATCTACGTGAATGTGAACACCTGAGAGACATTAGGAATATGTGTAGAATAATAAACCCCACATTGTTTGAGTTAGGAAAACACTATTTGTCAAATATTGATGCTGTTCTTAAAAGATTTCCCCATTTTGCACCCACAAGATAACGTAAGCTTTTAAGGGTTGATAAATGTTAATCTTCTTGTTTGAGGAGCTGTTCACTTGAGACAGTTAAGCAAGTCCCAGCTGTGTCTGGGTACAAGTGACAGGATGAACAACCCAGCGGGTTTTCTTCCTATTGGGGAGTGTTGTACATTCTGCTATGGCGGTATGTTCACTCACAAGATGAGTGGCGCTGCCCAATAAACTCGCCCCTCGGGGCAAAATTTAAATTTAAAAGGGCATGGGGGGGGGGACATGGGGGGAGGAAACATGGGGGGGGACATGGGGGGGGGGAACATGGGGGGTCTGGGGTCAGGGAACATGGGGGGGCATGGTCTGAAGGGGGACTTTACTGTCTGGGGAGGTGCAGGTGATTGGTGGGGGATGGCTGAGGGGTTGGTTGGTGGGAAGCTTCTGTTACAATCCTCCCTGGGGTGCTGGCCTGCTGGTGGGGAGATTCCCACTCCCCTCTGAGGTTCCTGGAGATACTGAGCCGAGTCCTGTACTGGCTCCCATATCCTCACCCCTTTCTTTGCGTCTCCTCCTTGCTTCTGCAACCTTACTTCTCTCTTCCCTCGTCATGTCCCTTTGCAGGTTCTGTTGTACACCTGTACAGGAACCTGTACACCTGCTGGAGTACAGGTTCCTGAGCCTACTGGGCTCTATCATATCTACACCTGAAACAGTATATGGAGTCAGCCTCAACCACATCACTGCCTAATGAATTCCACCTGTTAACTACTCTGACACTGAAAAATCGTTCTAATGTCTCTATGGCTCATTTGGTCACTCAATTTCCACCTGAGTCCCCTTGTGCGTGTGCCTCTTGTGTTAAATAAACTGTATTTATCTACCCTATCACTTCCTTCCTTGTGTGCGCGAGTGTTAGCATCAAGAATAACAACAAAGACATGCAAGAATAAGCAAGATAATTACAAGAATATGTGCAGCCAGCGGGGAAGTTCTGGGGAAATTCTTACAGTAATGACACGAAGGGCGGACAGGTCCTCTCCTGGGAGTTGAAGATGGATAGAGCACTCGCCTCCCCGCTGGGGTCAGGGCTAGGGGGAACCCAGGGCTAGGAAGAGGAGGAGGGAGGAAGCAGCGATAGCCAAGGAGAATGAGGCAAAAATAGGAAGAGAAAGGGATGGAGAGAGAGACAGGGATAGGGAGATATAGGGACAGGGAAATACAGGGAGAGGGAGGCAATTATCAGGTGAAAAGCGCCAAGCCATTACTACTATATAGCACTGGGAAGGGGTCAAGATAAGGATTTAGGATGGGACGGGGGGAGGGAATGGTGCCCAAACACTTGTGGACGGTCGGGGATTGAACGTCGACCTGCATTATGCGAGACCGTCGCTCTACCGTCTAACCCAATTACATGGGCAGGGATGGAGAGAGACAGAGATGGTGAGGGACAGGGATGGAGAGAGAAAGGGATGGTGAGAGACAGAGATGGTGAGGGACAGGGATGGAGAGAGAAAGGGATGGTGAGAGACAGAGATGGTGAGAGACAGGGATGGTGAGAGACAGTGATGGAGAGAGACAGAGATGGTGAGAGACAGGGATGGAGAGAGAAAGGGATGGTGAGAGACAGGGATGGTGAGAGACAGGGATGGAGAGAGAAAGGGATGGTGAGAGACAGGGATGGTGAGAGACAGGGGGAGAGCAGGGGAGTGAGACACACTAGGGGGAGAGAGCAGGGGAGTGAGACACACTAGGGGAGAGCAGGGGAGTGAGACTCACTAGGGGGAGAGAGCAGGGGAGTGAGACACACTAGGGGGAGAGAGCAGGGGAGTGAGACACACTAGGGGAGAGCAGGGGAGTGAGACTCACTAGGGAGAGAGAGCAGGGGAGTGAGACACACTAGGGGGAGAGAGCAGGGGAGTGAGACACACTAGGGGGAGAGAGCAGGGGAGTGAGACACACTAGGGGGAGAGAGCAGGGGAGTGAGACACACTTGGGGGAGATAGCAGGGGAGTGAGACACACTAGGGGGAGAGCAGGGGAGTGAGACACACTAGGGGAGAGCAGGGGAGTGAGACACACTAGGGGAGAGCAGGGGAGTGTGACACACTAGGGGAGAGAGCAGGGGAGTGAGACACACTAGGGGGATAGAGCAAGGGAGTGAGACACACTAGGGGGAGAGAGCAGGGGAGTGAGACACACTAGGGGGATAGAGCAAGGGAGTGAGACACACTAGGGGGGAGAGCAGGGGAGTGAGACACACTAGGGGCAAAGAGCAGGGGAGTGAGACACACTAGGGGGAGAGCAGGGGAGTGAGACACACTAGGGGGAGAGAGCCGGGGAGTGAGACACACTAGGGGAGAGAGCAGGGGAGTGAGACACACTAGGGGAGAGAGCAGGGGAGTGAGACACACTAGGGGAGAGTAGGGGAGTGTGACACACTAGGGGAGAGAGCAGGGGAGTGAGACACACTAGGGGAGAGAGCAGGGGAGTGAGACACACTAGGGCGAGAGCAGGGGAGTGAGACACACTAGGGGGGAGCAGGGGGAGTGTGACACACTAGGGGAGAGAGCAGTGGAGTGTGACACACTAGGGGGAGAGAGCAGGGGAGTGAGACACACTAGGGGAGAGAGCAGTGGAGTGAGACACACTAGGGGGAGCAGGGGAGTAAGACACACTAGGGGGAGCAGGGGAGTGAGACACACTAGGGGGAGCAGGGTAGTGAGACACACAAGGGGGGAGCAGGGGAGTGAGACACACTAGGGGGGAGCAGGGGAGTGAGACACACTAGGGGGGAGCAGGGGAGTGAGACACACTAGGGGGAGCAGGGGAGTGAGACACACTAGGGGGAGCAGGGGAGTGAGACACTCTAGGGGGAGCAGGGGAGTGTGACACACTAGGGGAGAGAGCAGGGGAGTGAGACACACTAGGGGGAGCAGGGGAGTGAGACACACTAGGGGGGAGCAGGGGAGTGAGACACACTAGGGGGAGCAGGGGAGTGTGACACACTAGGAGGAGTAGGGGAGTGAAACACACTAGGGGGGAGCAAGGGAGAGAGACACACTAGGGGGAGCAGGGGAGTGTGACACACTAGGGGGAGAGAGCAGGGGAGTGAGACACACTAGGGGAGAGAGCAGGGGAGTGAGACACACTAGGGGAGAGAGCGGGGGAGTGAGACACCCTAGGGGAGAGCAGGGGAGTGTGACACACTAGGGGAGAGCAGCGGAGTGAGACACACTAGGGGAGAGAGCAGGGGAGTGTGACACAATAGGGGAGAGCAGGGGAGTGAGACACACTAGGGGAGAGAGCCGGGGAGTGAGACACACTAGGGGAGAGAGCAGGGGAGTGAGACACACTAGGGGAGAGAACAGGGGAGTGAGACACACTAGGGGAGAGCAGGGGAGTGAGACACACTTGGGGAGAGCAGGGGAGTGAGACACACTAGGGGAGAGAGCAGGGGAGTGTGACACACTTGGGGAGAGAGCAGGGGTGTGAGACACACTAGGGGGAGAGAGCAGGGGAGTGTGACACACTAGGGGGAGCAGGGGAGTGAGACACACTAGGGGGAGCAGGGGAGTGAGACACACTAGGGGGGAGGAGGGGAGTGAGACACACTAGGGGGAGCAGGGGAGTGTGATACACTAGGAGGAGTAGGGGAGTGAGACACACTAGGGGGGAGCAAGGGAGTGTGACACACTAGGGGGGAGAGCAGGGGAGTGAGACACACTAGGGGAGAGAGCAGGGGAGTGAGACACACTAGGGGGAGAGCAGGGGAGTGAGACACACTAGGGGGAGAGCAGGGGAGTGAGACACACAAGGGGGAGAGAGCAGGGGAGTGAGACACACTAGGGGAGAGAGCAGGTGAGTGAGACACACTAGGGGAGAGAGCAGGGGAGTGAGACACACTAGGGGAGAGCAGGGGAGTGAAACACACTAGGGGAGAGCAGGGGAGTGAGACACACTAGGGGAGAGAGCAGGAGAGTGAGACACGCTAGGGGAGAGCAGGGGAGTGTGACACAATAGGGGAGAGCAGGGGAGTGAGACACACTAGGGGAGAGAGCAGGGGAGTGTGACACACTAGGGGAGAGCAGGGGAGTGAGACACACTAGGGGGGAGCAGGGGAGTGAGACACACTAGGGGGAGCAGGGGAGTGAGACACACTAGGGGGAGCAGGGGAGTGAGACACACTAGGGGGAGCAGGGGAGTGTGACACACTAGGGGAGAGAGCAGGGGAGTGAGACACACTAGGGGGAGCAGGGGAGTGAGACACACTAGGGGGGAGCAGGGGAGTGAGACACACTAGGGGGAGCAGGGGAGTGTGACACACTAGGAGGAGTAGGGGAGTGAAACACACTAGGGGGGAGCAAGGGAGTGAGACACACTAGGGGGAGCAGGGGAGTGTGACACACTAGGGGGAGCAGGGGAGTGAGACACACTAGGGGGAGCAGGGGAGTGTGACACACTAGGGGGGAGAGCAGGGGAGTGAGACACACTAGGGGGAGCAGGGGAGTGAGACACACTAGGGGGGAGCAGGGGAGTGAGACACACTAGGGGGAGAGCAGGGGAGTGAGACACACTAGGGGGAGAGCAGGGGAGTGAGACACACTAGGGGGAGAGAGCAGGGGAGTGAGACACACTAGGGGAGAGAGCAGGTGAGTGAGACACACTAGGGGAGAGAGCAGGGGAGTGAGACACACTAGGGGAGAGCAGGGGAGTGAGACACACTAGGGGAGAGCAGGGGAGTGAGACACACTAGGGGAGAGAGCAGGAGAGTGAGACACGCTAGGGGAGAGCAGGGGAGTGTGACACACTAGGGGAGAGCAGGGGAGTGAGACACACTAGGGGAGAGAGCAGGGGAGTGAGACACACTAGGGGGGAGCAGGGGAGTGAGACACACTAGGGGGGAGCAGGGGAGTGAGACACACTAGGGGGAGCAGGGGAGTGAGACACACTAGGGGGAGCAGGGGCGTGAGACACACTAGGGGGAGCAGGGGAGTGTGACACACTAGGGGAGAGAGCAGGGGAGTGAGACACACTAGGGGGAGCAGGGGAGTGAGACACACTAGGGGGGAGCAGGGGAGTGAGACACACTAGGGGGAGCAGGGGAGTGTGACACACTAGGAGGAGTAGGGGAGTGAAACACACTAGGGGGGAGCAAGGGAGTGAGACACACTAGGGGGAGCAGGGGAGTGTGACACACTAGGGGGAGAGAGCCGGGGAGTGAGACACACTAGGGGAGAGAGCAGGGGAGTGAGACACACTAGGGGAGAGAGCAGGGGAGTGAGACACCCTAGGGGAGAGCAGGGGAGTGTGACACACTAGGGGAGAGCAGGGGAGTGAGACACACTAGGGGAGAGAGCAGGGGAGTGTGACACACTAGGGGAGAGCAGGGGAGTGAGACACACTGGGGGAGAGAGCCGGGGAGTGAGACACACTAGGGGAGAGAGCAGGGGAGTGAGACACACTAGGGGAGAGAGCAGGGGAGTGAGACACACTAGGGGAGAGCAGGGGAGTGAGACACACTAGGGGAGAGCAGGGGAGTGAGACACACTAGGGGAGAGAGCAGGGGAGTGTGACACACTGGGGGAGAGAGCAGGGGTGTGAGACACACTAGGGGGAGAGAGCAGGGGAGTGTGACACACTAGGGGGAGCAGGGAGTGAGACACACTAGGGGGAGCAGGGGAGTGAGACACACTAGGGGGGAGCAGGGGAGTGAGACACACTAGAGGGAGCAGGGGAGTGTGATACACTAGGAGGAGTAGGGGAGTGAGACACACTAGGGGGGAGCAAGGGAGTGTGACACACTAGGGGGGAGAGCAGGGGAGTGAGACACACTAGGGGAGAGAGCAGGGGAGTGAGACACACTAGGGGGAGAGCAGGGGAGTGAGACACACTAGGGGGAGAGCAGGGGAGTGAGACACACTAGGGGGAGAGAGCAGGGGAGTGAGACACACTAGGGGAGAGAGCAGGTGAGTGAGACACACTAGGGGAGAGAGCAGGGGAGTGAGACACACTAGGGGAGAGCAGGGGAGTGAGACACACTAGGGGAGAGCAGGGGAGTGAGACACACTAGGGGAGAGAGCAGGAGAGTGAGACACGCTAGGGGAGAGCAGGGGAGTGTGACACACTAGGGGAGAGCAGGGGAGTGAGACACACTAGGGGAGAGAGCAGGGGAGTGTGACACACTAGGGGAGAGCAGGGGAGTAAGACACACTAGGGGAGAGAGCCGGGGAGTGAGACACACTAGGGGAGAGAGCAGGGGAGTGAGACACACTAGGGGAGAGAGCAGGGGAGTGAGACACACTAGGGGAGAGCAGGAGAGTGAGACACACTAGGGGAGAGCAGGAGAGTGAGACACACTAGGGGAGAGAGCAGGGGAGTGTGACACACTTGGGGAGAGAGCAGGGGTGTGAGACACACTAGGGGGAGAGAGCAGGGGAGTGTGACACACTAGGGGGAGCAGGGGAGTGAGACACACTAGGAGGAGCAGGGGAGTGAGACACACTAGGGGGGAGCAGGGGAGTGAGACACACTAGGGGGAGCAGGGGAGTGTGATACACTAGGAGGAGTAGGGGAGTGAGACACACTAGGGGGGAGCAAGGGAGTGTGACACACTAGGGGGGAGAGCAGGGGAGTGAGACACACTAGGGGAGAGAGCAGGGGAGTGAGACACACTAGGGGGAGAGCAGGGGAGTGAGACACACTAGGGGGAGAGAGCAGGGGAGTGAGACACACTAGGGGAGAGAGCAGGTGAGAGAGACACACTAGGGGAGAAAGCAGGGGAGTGAGACACACTAGGGGAGAGAGCAGGGGAGTGAGACACACTAGGGGAGAGCAGGGGAGTGAGAGACACTAGGGGAGAGCAGGGGAGTGAGACACACTAGGGGAGAGAGCAGGAGAGTGAGACACACTAGGGGAGAGAGCCGGGGAGTGAGACACACTAGGGGAGAGCAGGGGAGTGAGACACACTAGGGGAGAGAGCAGGGGAGTGAGACACACTATGGGAGAGAGCAGGGGAGTGAGACACACTAGGGGAGAGAGCAGGGGAGTGAGACACACTAGGGGAGAGAACAGGGGTGTGAGACACACTAGGGGGGAGAGCAGGGGAGTGAGACACACTTGGGGGGGAGCAGGGGAGTGAGACACACTAGGGGAGAGCAGGGGAGTGAGACACACTAGGGGGAGGGAGCAGGGGAGTGAGACACACTAGGGGAGAGCAGGGGAATGAGACACACTAGGGGGAGAGAGCAGGGGAGTGAGACACACTAGGGGGAGAGAGCAGGGGAGTGAGACACACTAGGGGGAGCAGGGGAGTGAGACACACTAGGGGGAGCAGGGGAGTGAGACACACTAGGGGGAGACAGCAGGAGAGTGAGACACACTAGGGGAGAGAGCAGGGGAGTGTGACACACTAGGGGAGAGAGCAGGGGAGTGAGACACACTAGGGGAGAGAGCAGGGGAGTGTGACACACTAGGGGAGAGAGCAGGGGAGTGAGACACACTAGGGGAGAGAGCAGGGGAGTGAGACACACTAGGAGGAGCAGGGGAGTGAGACACACTAGGGGAGAGAGCAGGGGAGTGAGACACACTAGGGGAGAGAGCAGGGGAGTGAGACACACTAGGGGGAGAGAGCCGGGGAGTGAGACACACTAGGGGAGAGAGCAGGGGAGTGAGACACACTAGGGGAGAGAGCAGGGGAATGAGACACACTAGGGGAGAGCAGGGGAGTGAGACACACTAGGGGAGAGCAGGGGAGTGAGACACACTAGGGGAGAGAGCAGGGGAGTGAGACACACTAGGGGAGAGAGCAGGGGAGTGAGACACACTAGGGGAGAGAGCAGGGGAGTGAGACACACTAGGGGAGAGAGCAGGGGTGTGAGACACACTAGAGGGGGAGAGCAGGGGAGTGAGACACACTAGGAGGGGGGGGAGCAGGGAAGTGAGACACACTAGGGGAGAGCAGGGGAGTGAGACACACTAGGGGGAGGGAGCAGGGGAGTGAGACACACTAGGGGAGAGCAGGGGAGTGAGACACACTAGGGGGAGAGAGCAGGGGAGTGAGACACACTAGGGGGAGCAGGGGAGTGAGACACACTAGGGGACAGAGCAGGGGAGTGAGACACACTAGGGGGGGGGGTAGCAGGGGAGTAAGAGAGGTGAGTCTGAGTGAGATTTAAGAGTGAGAGTGACCAAGTGGAATGAGAGGCGGATGGTAATGGTGTGGAAGGTGAGGGAGAGGAGAGGTGAGGGAGAGGAGAGGTGAGGGGGATGAGAGGTGAGGGAGCGGAGGGGTGAGGGAGAGGAGGGGTGAAGGAGAGGAGAGGTGAGGGAGAGGAGAGGTGAGGGAGAGGAGAGGTGAGGGAGAGGAGGGGTGAGGGAGAGAGGAAAGGTGAGGGTGAAGAGGGGTGAGGGAGAGGAGGGGTGAGGGAGAGGAGGGGTGAGGGAGAGAGGAGAGGTGATGGTGAGGAGGGGTGAGGGAGAGGAGAGGTGAGGGGGAGGAGAGGTGAGGGAGAGGAGAAGTGAGGGAGAGGAGGGGTGAGGGAGAGGAGAGGTGAGGGAGAGGAGGGGTGAGGGAGAGGAGGGGTGAGGGAGAGGAGAGGTGAGGGAGAGGAGGGGTGAGGGAGAGGAGGGGTGAGGGAGAGGAGGGGTGAGGGAGAGGAGGGGTGAGGGTGAGGAGGGGTGAGGGAGAGGAGAGGTGAGGGGGATGAGAGGTGAGGGAGCGGAGGGGTGAGGGAGAGGAGGGGTGAGGGAGAGGAGAGGTGAGGGAGAGGAGGGGTGAGGGAGAGGAGGGGTGAGGGAGAGGAGGGGTGAGGGAGAGAGGAGAGGTGAGGGTGAGGAGGGGTGAGGGAGAGGAGAGGTGAGGGGGATGAGAGGTGAGGGAGCGGAGGGGTGAGGGAGAGGAGGGGTGAGGGAGAGGAGAGGTGAGTGAGAGGAGGGGTGAGGGAGAGGAGGGGTAAGGGAGAGGAGGGGTGAGGGAGAGAGGAGAGGTGAGGGTGAGGAGGGGTGAGGGAGAGGAGAGGTGAGGGGGAGGAGAGGTGAGGGGGAGAGGAGGTGTGAGGGAGAGGAGGGGTGAGGGAGAGGAGAGGTGAGGGAGAGGAGAGGTTAGGGGGAGAGGAGGGGTGAGGGAGAGGAGAGGTGAGGGGGAGAGGAGGGGTGAGGGAGAGGAGGGGTGAGGGAGAGGAGAGGTGAGGGGGAGAGGAGGGGTGAGGGAGAGGAGAGGTGAGGGAGAGGAGAGGTGAGGGAGAGGAGAGGTGAGGGGGAGAGGAGGGGTGAGGGAGAGGAGAGGTGAGGGAGAGGAGAGGTGAGGGGGAGAGGAGAGGTGAGGGGGAGGAGAGGTGAGGGGGAGGAGAGGTGAGGGGGAGAGGAGGGGTGAGGGAGAGGAGAGGTGAGGGAGAGGAGAGGTGAGGGAGAGGAGAGGTGAGGGGGAGGAGAGGTGAGGGGGACAGGAGCGGTGAGGGAGAGGAGAGGTGAGGGGGAGGAGAGGTGAGGGGGAGAGGAGGGGTGAGGGAGAGGAGAGGTGAGGGAGAGGAGAGGTGAGGGAGAGGAGAGGTGAGGGGGAGGAGAGGTGAGGGGGAGAGGAGGGGTGAGGGAGAGGAGAGGTGAGGGGGAGAGGAGGGGTGATGGAGAGGAGAGGTGAGGGAGAGGAGAGGTGAGGGGGAGAGGAGAGGTGAGGGGGAGGAGAGGTGAGGGAGAGGAGAGGTGAGGGGGAGGAGAGGTGAGGGAGAGAGGAGAGGTGAGGGAGAGGAGAGGTGAGGGGGAGGAGAGGTGAGGGAGAGAGGAGGGGTGAGGGAGAGGAGAGGTGAGGGAGAGGAGAGGTGAGGGAGAGGAGAGGTGAGGGGGAGAGGAGGGGTGAGGGAGAGGAGAGGTGAGGGGGAGAGGAGAGGTGAGGGGGAGGAGAGGTGAGGGGGAGGAGAGGTGAGGGGGAGAGGAGGGGTGAGGGAGAGGAGAGGTGAGGGAGAGGAGAGGTGAGGGAGAGGAGAGGTGAGGGGGAGGAGAGGTGAGGGGGACAGGAGCGGTGAGGGAGAGGAGAGGTGAGGGGGAGGAGAGGTGAGGGGGAGAGGAGGGGTGAGGGAGAGGAGAGGTGAGGGAGAGGAGAGGTGAGGGAGAGGAGAGGTGAGGGGGAGGAGAGGTGAGGGGGAGAGGAGGGGTGAGGGAGAGGAGAGGTGAGGGGGAGAGGAGGGGTGAAGGAGAGGAGAGGTGAGGGAGAGGAGAGGTGAGGGGGAGAGGAGAGGTGAGGGGGAGGAGAGGTGAGGGAGAGGAGAGGTGAGGGGGAGGAGAGGTGAGGGAGAGAGGAGAGGTGAGGGAGAGGAGAGGTGAGGGGGAGGAGAGGTGAGGGAGAGAGGAGAGGTGAGGGAGAGGAGAGGTGAGGTCAGTTTAGTTCATATTTGCAACATAAATTTAAAATCTTTTCCAGTTGGTCCAACTCAATAGTACTGATTTCAACTGTCTAATTGTGGTGTACATCGTTATATGTACTATGGTCCCTCTCGTTACTACTAGTACCACCTAACATGAGGATGGGCTGTATGCACACCTGCCTCAGCATGTATACACACCTACCCCCAGCATGTATACACACCTACCCCAGCATGTATACACACCTACCCCAGCATGTATACACACCTGCCCCAGCATGTATACACACCTACCTCAGCATGTATACACACCTGCCCCAGCATGTATACACACCTGCCCCAGCATGTATACACACCTACCCAGCATGTATACACACCTGCCCCAGCATGTATACACACCTGCCCCAGCATGTATACACACCTACCCAGCATATATACACACCTGCCCCAGCATGTATACACACCTGCCCCAGCATGTATACACACCTGCCCCAGCATGTATACACACCTACCCAGCATGTATACACACCTGCCCCAGCATGTATACACACCTGCCCCAGCATGTATACACACCTACGCAGCATACAAGCCATACATATATACACAACTACCCAACATACAAGCCTGACCAATCATGGGTCCAATCACTGCTGTTGTAGAGACAAATTACAAACCTTCCCACGATGGGGTCCCAGTACCTCAATGGTCTACGTCATCTATTAAATCCCCGCGCAGGGCTGCAACGGTAGGAAACGTTTCCTTTCACCTGATGCATCTCTTCAACTAAATTCAGAATTCCTGAACAAAACGGAAATTATGATTCATTTTCTTATCTATGGTATAAACTCGACAAGAGACTTGCCACAGAGCGAGGTACTGAGCACTCAACCACCGAAGGTGATGAGGCAGGTTTTTCCAAGCTATAATTACATTACATATATTACATAATTGGTCAATTACTTGGTCACTCCTGGGTACTGGTGCTGTATATCTTCAAGTGTTCCAGTACTCAGAGAGTAGTTACAGAGTCCATCAGCATGTCTCACCCCAAGGAGGGGCCAGAGACAGTCAATATGGGACATTCTACAATATGTTGTTCTAGTCAATGAATATTTTCACTTTCACAAAGTTGACAAATGGTGTATTCGACACTTTCACAGAGGTCACATGTGGTGTATTCGACACTTTCACATAGGTCACATGTGGTGTATTCGACACTTTCACAGAGGTCACATGTGGTGTATTCGACACTTTCACAGAGGTCACATGTGGTGTATTCACCAAAATAGCTTTGAGAGACCTGCCATATACGTCTGACTTCCGGCCATCAAAACTGTCCACTTTGTTGTGGCGAGTTTTTGCCTGATTAAACCGGTATATAAATGTGTTCTAGTGGTACCGACCAAGTGGTCAAGTGGTCCAGCCTCCTGGTCTTTGTCAACCTGTTCGGTCAGTAAGATTTTCATCGGATATTTGTTTCAACATTATTTTTGTTATTGCTAATACAACAACTACATTAATTTATTATGTTGGTCTGCTACTGGCTGTTTTTGCAAGTATGTCAACAGTATTTTATTTTAAAATGTCGACAAGCAATGGTATCCAGAGGAATTTATTCCCAATTTTTTTTCCGTAGCAGCTAAAACATTCATTCTAATATCACTATTTTACCGGGAGATACTGGTGTATGGGTTGAGTGCAAGGACGGCACTCTGCCAGTCACAGTGTATAATTACACAGCTTTTGTCTGTTGCACATTGAGTGGCAGGGTACATGTCTGCACTTTGGGCGTGAGACGTCTTGGCCCAGTCACTGGCCAGGCACTTCACTGCTGTGTCACAGAGAGAGGATGTTGTATAAATATGTTACCTCCACACTCGCTACATCGTCCACCTACAGGACGGTCGGTGTAGCACTGATACACCTTGTTACCCTGGGTGTTCTCAGTGGTGCTGCACAGTGTTAACTGCTGTAATAACACTAAACACAGAAATCACAATAGCGTGATGCCTCAAATGAACAAATGCTCAAGCTACGACCATGTCGTAGCTCAGTCGGCAGCGTCTGGAATGCTTTCGGACGCAGGTTCGAATCCTCGTCACGACCCTTGTGGACTTGCTGTAATAACACACTATCTTTCTTGGGAATATTTATGAGTTCTTCCGAAATACCTCCCAGTTATCCCATGAATTAATTTAAAATTAATGTCTTAATAATACCACAATATACTGTGGTGTAGTGGTGAGGTGTTCTAGTGGACTGTGGTGTAGTGGTGAGGTGTTCTAGTGGACTGTGGCGTAGTGGTGAGGTGTTCTAGTGGACTGTGGCGTAGTGGTGAGGTGTTCTAGTGGACTGTGGTGTAGTGGTGTGGTGTTCTAGTGGACTGTGGTGTAGTGGTGAGGTGTTCTAGTGGACTGTGGCGTAGTGGTGAGGTGTTCTAGTGGACTGTGGTGTAGTGGTGTGGTGTTCTAGTGGACTGTGGTGTAGTGGTGTGGTGTTCTAGTGGACTGTGGTGTAGTGGTGTGGTGTTCTAGTGGACTGTGGTGTGGTGTTCTAGTGGACTGTGGTGTAGTGGTGTGGTGTTCTAGTGGACTGTGGTGTAGTGGTGAGGTGTTCTAGTGGACTGTGGTGTAGTGGTGTGGTGTTCTAGTGGACTGTGGCGTAGTGGTGAGGTGTTCTAGTGGACTGTGGTGTAGTGGTGTGGTGTTCTAGTGGACTGTGGTGTAGTGGTGTGGTGTTCTAGTGGACTGTGGTGTAGTGGTGAGGTGTTCTAGTGGACTGTGGTGTAATGGTGTGGTGTTCTAGTGGACTGTGGTGTAGTGGTGAGGTGTTCTAGTGGACTGTGGTGTAGTGGTGAGGTGTTCTAGTGGACTGTGGTGTAGTGGTGAGGTGTTCTAGTGGACTGTGGTGTAGTGGTGTGGTGTTCTAGTGGACTGTGGTGTAGTGGTGTGGTGTTCTAGTGGACTGTGGTGTAGTGGTGAGGTGTTCTAGTGGACTGTGGTGTAGTGGTGTGGTGTTCTAGTGGACTGTGGTGTAGTGGTGAGGTGTTCTAGTGGACTGTGGTGTAGTGGTGTGGTGTTCTAGTGGACTGTGGTGTAGTGGTGAGGTGTTCTAGTGGACTGTGGTGTAGTGGTGTGGTGTTCTAGTGGACTGTGGTGTAGTGGTGAGGTGTTCTAGTGGACTGTGGTGTAGTGGTGTGGTGTTCTAGTGGACTGTGGTGTAGTGGTGTGGTGTTCTAGTGGACTGTGGTGTAGTGGTGAGGTGTTCTAGTGGACTGTGGTGTAGTGGTGTGGTGTTCTAGTGGACTGTGGTGTAGTGGTATGGTGTTCTAGTGGACTGTGGTGTAGTGTTTGATTAGGCTGTTTCTAAAGATTTCCGACTCTCCTCCCAGACTGCAGCAAAGGAAGTTGAACATTGCAAGGCGAGTCCCAATCCACATTAGACACCAAAACATTCCATATTTTATTTTCCAGGGTTTCTCTCCATTATATAATCATGTTTGCCACTCAATATACGAGTCTGAGTGTCCGTATTGCACAGTGTTGAGTATTGAGTGTCCGTATTGCACAGTGTTGAGTATTGAGTATCCGTATTGCACAGTGTTGAGTATTGAGTGTCCGTATTGCACAGTGTTGAGTATTGAGTGTCCGTATTGCACAGTGTTGAGTATTGAGTGTCCGTATTGCACAGTGTTGGGTATTGAGTGTCCGTATTGCACAGTGTTGGGTATTGAGTGTCCGTATTGCACAGTGTTGAGTATTGAGTGTCCGTATTGCACAGTGTTGAGTATTGAGTGTCCGTATTGCACAGTGCTGAGTATTGAGTGTCCGTATTGCACAGTGTTGAGTATTGAGTGTAAGTATTGCACAGTGTTGAGTATTGAGTGTAAGTATTGCACAGTGTTGAGTATTGAGTGTCCGTATTGCACAGTGTTGAGTATTGAGTGTCCGTATAGCACAGTGTTGAGTATTGAGTGTCCGTATTGCACAGTGCTGAGTATTGAGTGTCCGTATTGCACAGTGTTGAGTATTGAGTGTAAGTATTGCACAGTGTTGAGTATTGAGTGTAAGTATTGCACAGTGCTGGGTATTGAGTGTAAGTATTGTATGACGAGAGATCAGTCTTGTCATACACATATTTGATCAGTTTGTGTACTTTATCGTCATTAGTACTGTCTCCCTCTCTCATATGTCATTGTAATCTTAAGTGTATATTGACACGTGATTGACTGGAGCTGTGACTCCTTGTGTCTTATTACTGCCATGTGGGTAGGAGGCAGTGAGGGGAGGGTGAGGTAAGTGAGGGGAGGGTGAGGTAAGTGAGGGGAGGGTGAGGTAAGTGAGGGGGACGGTGAGGTAAGTGAGGGGAGGGTGAGGTAAGTGAGGGGAGGGGTGAGGTAAGTGAAGGGGAGGAGGAGGTAAGTGAGGGGAGGGTGAGGTAAGTGAGGGGGAGGGTGAGGTAAGTGAGGGGAGGGGTGAGGTAAGTGAGGGGAGGGTGAGGTAAGTGAGGGGGAGGGTGAAGTAAGTGAGGGGAGGGGTGAGGAAAGTGAGGGGAGGGTGAGGTAAGTGAGGGGAGGGTGAGGTAAGTGAGGGGGAGGGGGAGGTAAGTGAGGGGGGAGGATGAGGTGAGGGGAGGGTGAGGTAAGTGAGGGGAGGGTGAGGTAAGTGAGGGGGAGGGGGAGGTAAGTGAAGGGAGGGTGAGGTAAGTGAGGGGGAGGGGGAGGTAAGTGAGGAGGGAGGGTGAGGTAAGTGAGGGGGGAGGGTGAGGTAAGAGAGGGGAGGGTGAGGAAAGTGAGGGGGAGGGTGAGGTAAGTGAGGGGGGAGGATGAGGTGAGGGGAGGGTGAGGTAAGTGAGGGGAGGGTGAGGTAAGTGAGGGGGAGGTAAGTGAGGGGAGGGTGAGGTAAGTGAGGGGGACGGTGAGGTAAGTGAGGGGCAGGGTAAGGTAAGTGAGGGGAGGGGTGAGGTAAGTGAGGGGGAGGAGGAGGTAAGTGAGGGGAGGGTGAGGTAAGTGAGGGGGAGGGTGAGGTAAGTGAGGGGAGGGGAAGGTAAGTGAGGGGAGGGTGAGGTAAGTGAGAGGGGAGGATGAGGTAAGTGAGGGGGAGGATGAGGGAAGTGAGGGGGAGGGTGAGGTAAGTGAGGGGGAGGGTGAGGTAAGTGAGGGGGAGGGTGAGGTAAGTGAGGGGGAGGGTGAGGTAAGTGAGGGGAGGGGTGAGGTAAGTGAGGGGGAGGGTGAGGTAAGTGAGGGGGAGGGTGAGGTAAGTGAGGGGAGGGTGAGGTAAGTGAGGGGGGAGGGTGAGGTAAGTGAGGGGGTAGGGTGAGGTAAGTGAGGGGAGGGTGAGGTAAGTGAGGGGAGGGTGAGGTAAGTGAGGGGAGGGTGAGGTAAGTGAGGGGGAGGGGGAGGTAAGTGAGGGGGAGGGGGAGGTAAGTGAGAGGGAGGGTGAGGTAAGTGAGGGGGAAGGGTGAGGTAAGTGAGGGGGAGGGTGAGGTAAGTGAGGGGAGGGGTGAGGTAAGTGAGGGGAGGGTGAAGTAAGTGAGGGGAAGGGTGAGGTAAGTGAGGGGAGGGGTGAGGTAAGTGAGGGGAGGGTGAGGTAAGTGAGGGGAGGGTGAGGTAAATGAGGGGGAGGGTGAGGTAAGTGAGGGGGTAGGATGAGGTGAGGGGAGGGTGAGGTAAGTGAGACCATCTTCCCTAGACACCATCTCCCCTAGAGACCATCTTCCCCAGAGACCATCTCCCCTAGAGACCATCTCCCCCAGAGACCATCTCCCCAGAGACAATCTTCCCCATACACCATCTACCCCAGAGAAAACCTTCCCCAGAGACAATCTTCCCCGAGACAATCTTCCCCGAGACAATCTTCCCCAGAGAATATCTCCCCCAGAGACAATCTCCCCCACAGACAATCTTCCCCACAGACCATCTCCCCAGAGACCATCTCCCCCTGAGACCATCTCCCCTGAGACCATCTCCCCCAGAGACCATCTCCCCCAGTGACCATCTCCCCCAGAGACCATCTCAGCCTGAGATTATCTTCCCTAGAGACCATCTTCCCCAGAGACCATCTTCCCCAGAGAATCTCTCCCCCAAAGACAATCTTCCTTATTGATCATCTCCCCAGAGACAATCGTCCCCAGAGACAATCTTCCCCAGAGACTATCTCCCCCAGAGACAATCTTCCCCACAGACCATCTCCCCCAGAGACTATCTCTCCCAGAGACCATCTTCCCCAGAGACAATCTTCCCCGAGGCAATCTTCCCCAGAGACCATCTCCCCCAGAGATCATCTCCCCCAGAGACAATCTTCCCCATAGACCATCTCCCCCAGAGACCATGTCCCCCAGAGATCATCTTCCCCAGAGACAATCTTCCCCAGAGACCATCTCCCCCAGAGACCATCTCCCCCAGACACCATTTTCCCCAGAGACCATCTTCCCCAGAGACCATCTCTCCCAGAGATCATCTCCCCCAGAGACAATCTTCCCCATAGACCATCTCCTCCAGAGACCATGTCCCCCAGGGACCATCTTCCCCAGAGACAATCTTCCCCAGAGACCATCTTCCCCAGAGACCATCTCCAGAGACCATCTTCCCCAGAGACCATCTCCCTCAGAGACTATATTCCCCCAGAGACCATCTTCCCCAGAGACCATCTCCCCCAGAGACCATCTTCCCCAGAGACCATCTCCCTCAGAGACTATATTCCCCCAGAGACCATCTTCCCCAGAGACCATCTCCCCCAGAGACCATCTCCCCCAGAGACCATCTCCCCCAGACACCATTTTCCCAGAGACCATCTTCCCCAGAGACCATCTCTTCCAGAGATCATCTCCCCCAGAGACAATCTTCCCCATAGACCATCTCCCCCAGAGACCATGTCCCCCAGAGATCATCTTTCCCAGAGACAATCTTCCCCAGAGACAATCTTCCCCAGAGACCATCTCCCCCAGAGACCATCTCCCCCAGAGACCATCTTCCCCAGAGACCATCTTCCCCAGAGACCATCTCCCCCAGAGACCATCTTCCCCAGAGACAATCTTCTGCAGAGACCATCTTCCCCAGAGAGCATCTTCCCCAGAGACCATCTCCCCCAGAGATCACCTCCCCCAGAGACAATCTTCCCCATAGACCATCTCCTCCAGAGACCATGTCCCCCAGAGACCATCTTCCCCAGAGACAATCTTCCCCAGAGACCATCTTCCCCAGAGACCATCTCCTCCAGAGACCATCTTCCCCAGAGACCATCTCCCCCAGAGACTATATTCCCCAGAGACCATCTTCCCCAGAGACCATCTCCCCCAGAGACCATCTTCCCCAGAGACCATCTCCCTCAGAGACTATATTCCCCCAGAGACCATCTTCCCCAGAGACCATCTCCCCCAGAGACCATCTTCCCCAGAGAGCATCTTCATCAGAGACCATCTCCGCCAGAGACAATATTCCCCAGAGACCATCTTCATCAGAGACCATCTTCCCCAGAGACCATCTTCCCCAGAGACCATCTCCCCCAAAGACCATCTCAGCCAGAGACTATCTTCCCCAGAGACCATTTCCCCCAGAGACCATCTTCCCCAGAGACCATCTCCCCCAGAGACCATCTTTCCTAGAGACCATCACAGCCATAGAATATCTTCCCCAGAGACCATCTCCCCCAGGGACCATCTTCCCCAGAGACCATCACAGCCATAGAATATCTTCCCCAGAGACCATCTCCCCCAGGGACCATCTTCCCCAGAGACCATCTCCCCCAGAGACCATCACAGCCATAGAATATCTTCCCCAGAGACCATCTCCCCCAGGGACCATCTTTCCCAGAGACCATCTCCCCCAGAGACCATCTTCCTTAGAGACCTTCTCAGCCAGAGACTATCTTCCCCAGAGACCATCTCACCCAGAGACCATCTCAGCCAGAGACTATCTTCCCCAGAGACCATCTCCCCCAGGGACCATCTTCCCCAGAGACCATCTCCCCCAGAGACCATCTTCCTTAGAGACCTTCTCAGCCAGAGACTATCTTCCCCAGAGACCATCTCACCCAGAGACCATCTCAGCCAGAGATTATCTTCCCCAGAGACCAACACATGAGTACCTCAAATATCCTCATAAATATTCTTCGGTCCCATCCTCCTACCCCCCCTCCCCTTCCCCAACAATGTATACCAGTGAATTATGTACACCATACACACCCTCTGGCAGTGTGACAAATGTACACCATACACACCCTCTGGCAGTGTGACAAATGTACACCATACACACCCTCTGGCAGTGTGACAAGACCGAGTGCGCTCGTAGTAAATGATTATTTACACCACTTATGTGACTCCTGGGTGTACCTCAGCTGGCAGTTCTACACCCTGCTCTAGTACATGTGACTCCTGGGTGTACCTCAGCTGGCAGTTCTACACCCTGCTCTAGTACATGTGACTCCTGGGTGTACCTCAGCTGGCAGTACTACACCCTGCTCTAGTACATATGACCCCCTGGGTGTACCTCAGCTGGCAGTTCTACACCCTGCTCTAGTACATGTGACTCCTGAGTGTACCTCAGCTGGTGGTACTACACCCTGCTCTAGTACATGTGACTCCTGGGTGTACCCCAGCTTATGGTACTACACCCTGCTCTAGTACATGTGACTCCTGGGTGTACCTTAGCTGGCGGTACTACACCCTGCTCTAGTACATGTGACTCCTGGGTGTACCTCAGCTGGCGGTACTACACCCTGCTCTAGTACATGTGACTCCTGGGTGTACCTCAGCTGGTGGTACTACACCCTGCTCTAGTACATGTGACTCCTGGGTGTACCTCAGCTGGCAGTACTATACCCTGCTCTAGTACATGTGACTCCTGGGTGTACCTCAGCTGATGGTACTACACCCTGCTCTAGTACATGTGACTCCTGGGTGTACCTCAGCTGGCAGTACTATACCCTGCTCTAGTACATGTGACTCCTGGGTGTACCTCAGCTGGCAGTACTACACCCTGCTCTAGTACATATGACCCCCTGGGTGTACCTCAGCTGGCAGTTCTACACCCTGCTCTAGTACATGTGACTCCTGAGTGTACCTCAGCTGGCAGTTCTACACCCTGCTCTAGTACATGTGACTCCTGGGTGTACCTCAGCTGGCAGTACTACACCCTGCTCTAGTACATGTGACTCCTGAGTGTACCTCAGCTGGTGGTACTATACCCTGCTCTAGTACATGTGACTCCTGGGTGTATCTCAGCTGGCAGTTCTACACCTTGGTCTAGTACATGTGACTCCTGGGTGTACCTCAGCTGGCAGTACTATACCCTGCTCTAGTACATGTGACTCCTGGGTGTACCTCAGCTGGCAGTACTACACCCTGCTCTAGTACATATGACCCCCTGGGTGTACCTCAGCTGGCAGTTCTACACCCTGCTCTAGTACATGTGACTCCTGGGTGTACCTCAGCTGGTGGTACTACACCCTGCTCTAGTATATGTGACTCCTGGGTGTACCTCAGTTGACGGTACTACACCCTGCTCTAGTATATGTGACCCCTGAATGTGAATGTTTCTTCTAGGTATCACAGCGGCCATGGGCGCCAGCGACTACTTCCCCTCGCGCTCGACCGTCAGCATCCCTGGTGAGTGTCAGCACCTTCCTTACCCTCAGTGTCCCCTCTTTGTTGTTTCTCATATATATTGTAGTCGAGTTTGTCAGTCACCATGCTTCTCTGTACACGAATTGATGTTTAACCTACACGTGTGTTATGGGCTGCTGGAGTCAGTCACCGGGTTCTTTCTTCGTAATGTGCCTTAGAGCCTCTTTTTCTTCTGTCATCCCACCCCAAGTCAATGGTAAGTTCTCAAGAATTGGTGGTAGTAAGTAATAGTGCAAGGAATAAAGGGGTGATAAACAAGACTCAATTACACCTTCACCACTATATTATCTATCGAAGTATAAGTACATTTATGTGCACAGTGTCGCTTTCACACAGGACTCTCAATGTATCTGCAGTGTTCTTCAAATTCCTGCGAGTTCAAATCACTGTGAGGCCACTATCTTCAAGTATACGTCGACCACGCTCAGTGGTAATCACCGGCGAATTCACCTTCAACATGGGCCAGTCCACACACCGTATCGTCGCAATGTCCCAACACCTCCCATCTGCTCTCCAGAAACACACCGGCAGAGTACTTCAGCAACACACTGACAGGGTTCCCTGGCAAAAGTCTCTAGCAACATGCTAGCAGACTTCTCAGCAGACGGCCACTACTGCCATCTGATAACTGCTCTTAGCTAAATCCCGGGTACGTTGGTCCACACAACATTGTATAAGTACAACAGCCAACATACTGCTTACTACCGACGGCAGCCACTTGTCCTCACAGGATCAAGTAAGGAGCTCAGGACTGCCCGAGGTGAACTGATTTCCATAGCGCAATAAACTCATCACGTCACCTCTTTGAACATAAAAGTCATTAGCCAGACAGAAAGTATACAGGGAGAACATAGGATGGCAACCTTTCAACGGGAAACTGTGAAAAATAATAGGATGCATAATCTAGATGGCGTTGATAACGTTACTTCACTCACCAGAGTATGACGATCATCGACCTCACCTCCTAACTGAGGTCTGAAACAGGAGCCTTTCACTGCCGCTACTCCACCGCCAATAGATGGCATTATCTGCGTATCACCTAATGCCTTGGAGTTGGAGTGCAGGTCCATAAATGGCGCCGAAATCGCCTCACTCGTGCAATGGTGTTGATACCATAACACCTCCCCACCAAAAAGAATTTGGTTTAGTGTCTAAAAGGAAAATATACCAAATTAGCAATTTAGATGTGAGACAAGGCATCTGCTACCACGTTGTCTACCCCTTTAATATGCTCGATAGAAAGGGAGTACTGCTGGACATGTAGGCTCCATCTGGTTAGTCAGAGATTTTTCTGCCAGAACTGCCAAGAAATTTAAGGGGATAATGGTCAGACCTGACCAAAATTGGGTGACCGTTGCTTGTTAAGTAAACATCAAAGTGTTGAACTTGGCTGACTAGGGCCAATGTTTCCTTCTCTATCACAGAATAATTCCATTGCCAATCACTGAACTTTTTAGAATAATATGCTACAGGGTGTTCTGTCCATTTTACATAATTCTGTGATAACACTGCCCCAAGGCCGTAGTCTGAAGTATCTACAGTTAGAATGAATCTTATCAAAATTCGGGGGCATGAGAATGAGAGATGAAATCAATACGGTTTTTAAACTCTCAAAAGCCAACTGACAGTTCATGTCCCACATGAACTTTATTCCCTTCTTCAGGAGATTTGTCGAAGGTACAGCAATCGTCGATAAGTTGGGAACTAACTGTAGAAACCGGTCATACCCTGGAAACACATGGGCCTCCTTCCGTGTTGAAGGGGTCGGGGACAGAACAACGGCTTCAATGTTGCTGTTCTTCGGGGCGATCCATCCTCCTCCCTCCACATGTTCTAAAAAGATAACAGAGGACTTAAAAAATTCAGACTTATTCAGATTGACTACCAACCAAGCTTTTTGAATAGCCAAAAAGAATTTTTCCAGATGTCGCAGGTGGTCTTTGGCCTCCACTTTCCGAGGTGCGCACCATTCGTAAAACAGCCGCTCTTTATTACACGTGAACTCCGTAAATGTTATGGCCACAATGGGACGCAACCGGGTTCTTTTCAGGTGGTATGAAAGTTCTGGTATCCGGCCCCAAGTTAGTAGTGGCTTTCAAGGGGTGAGCTCAGTAATGCAAGTAAAACAAAAGGGGGAGGTACATTAAGTACACCAGTTCGTCACTTTAACCATATATAATTATTCTTCCCATCACCATATATATATATATATAAGTCTTAAAAGGAAGTATTACTACACTATGTACATCATTGTCTCTCTCAGAAGACACTGAACACTCGGCGAAGCTCAGTCCGTGCAGTCCTGTACCGTGTTTCTCCATCCATGGTACTACTCTCAGCAAGTATCAGGAAACAATGAGTCTACCCTGGCCACGGGCCAGCCAAGCCACAATTTCACTAAGTGCCTCTTCGTGAAAGCCCACAACCACAGTCCAGCCTGGTGCTGGCAGGTACCAATCAACCTCACGCTGTTAGGCCACTTCACGAGCGAATACTAGGGTTGCGAGCCCTAGGCAGGAGCTTCGTGTAACTCGCTGGTTACTCTCCTCTTTCGGCACCACAGTCAGTTGTCCCTTCCACAAGCCAGCCCCGGGTACGGCGAATCCCGTCACTGCCACTCCACAGGCAGACAGTTGAACACTACAGTTCTCGTCCGGCGACGGCTGACTGCTTCTGTAAAGCAGACTGGTGTAGAGACCTTGGCTGCCTTGGGTAGACTGACTCTTATTACATCACAGCAGCCCTACGTTGACTCTGTGAATACAGACACGTCATCAGTACACTGGAATACTACATGGGGACCACTAGGAAACATCACTTACTGGCTTAGATAAAAACGCACACCTTTTTGCTCCATAGATGGCGCTCATTATCTAAGCGCCACCTCACCAGAGGTCAGCACCGGCTACCTCTCGAGCCGACTAGGACAGGAATCTAGCGCCTATTGCTGGTATATTCCCGTCATCACTGGATGGTGATGCCCATGTTGTGGGGGGTTTCGGGAGCGGACTCACAGATGGCGTTGACGTCACTGCTCCGTGCTCTGGCGATGAACTTGGGTTCGTAACAGTAAAGGTGTGCTCTGATGTCTTCTTAAGGTTGCGAAACTTCTCCCTATATGCTTCTGGAACCAACTGGTAAGCCATCAGCACCACCTTCTTGACAGCGTCGTAGTCACTAGAGTCATCTACCGACTGTGTGGAGTACGAGGTTTGGGCTTTCCCAGTCAGTAAAGATTGGATTATAATTGCCCAACTATCTCTTCGCCAATATAATGATGCAACTACATTCTCGAAAGCAGCAAAGAACTTGGACACCTCCTTCTCATTGAAGTTAGGCACCATTTTATTGTTCTACACTGAGTTGAAACCACTGGCGTCCCTTCTACTACTTAATCTTAGCACTTCCAATTTGTGTTGCCTTTCTTCTCTTTTTTCTTCTATTTCCAAATGTTTCAGTTCCATTTCCTTCTCCTACCGTTTCTCTTCGATTTAACGTTTTATTTCCATTTCCATCTCTTTCTTGTCTTCTTTCTCTTCTCTTTCATTCTAGTTCTAGCTTTTTCCAGTATTTCACGATTTATCTCTAATTTTCGCATTTTCGCTGTTAAGAGGCTTACATTAAGATCACCTTGGTCAATCTCACCATCACTTCCCTGATCTTCCTTTTCAGTGGAAGCCATAACACTCCTTTACTGTGGACTTCACTTTCCTTCTGGCCGTTAGGTTTTAAATGCCTATATACCTTTGAGAGGATCTTGACACGCGAATCTATCGATCACCTTAATCTCAAGGTAGGACCTATTAGAACTAACACTTATTAGAACTAACTCCGGTTTTCCAAGATGTTTCAACTTGGAAAGACAATTCTCCTGGTTTAGGAAGTCCTGAACATCGTTCAGAGTAACAATGTGTGTTTCTCGGACATTGTTTACTTTCGTAACGCTGCACTGTTTCCCAACACCGAACATAACACTTAACACTTATAACAAGGGGAAATCTATACAAGGGGACTGTACTAATTACTTAACCAACTCTATTAAACTTACCTGATGAGAAGTCGGATCCCGCTGGGGATGCCAATTATGTTACGGCCTGCTTGAGCCAGTCACCGGGTTCTTTTTGCATAATGTGCCTTAGAGCCTCTTCTTCTATGATCCCACCCCAAGTCAATGGCAAGTTCTCAAGAATTGGCGGGAGCAAGTAATAATGCAAGGAATAATGGGGGATAAACAAGACGCAGTTACACCTTCACCAATATATACTATCGAATTATAACTACACTTATGTAGACAGTGCCGCTTTCACCCAGGACGCTCAATAAATCTGCAGTGTTCTTCAAATCCCTGTGAGTTTACTATCGTCAAGTATACGTCGTCAACGTTCAATGGTAATCACCGGCGAGTTCACCTTCCTCAACATGGGCCAGTCCACACACCGTATCGTAACGATGTCCCAACACCCCTACATCTGCTCTCCAGAAACACCCTGGCAGAGGTCTCTAGCAACACACTGGCAGCACTTCTCAGCAGACGGCCACTACTGTCGTCTGGTAACTCCTCTTTGCCAAATCCTGGGTACGTTGGTCCACAAAACACTGCCTTAGTACAACAGCCAACACATTGCTTACTATAGACGGCGGCCACTTGTCCTCTCACAGGACCAAGTCAGGAGTTCAGGACTGCCCGAGGTGAACTGATTTCCACAGCGCAATAGACTCATCACGACACCTCTGTGAACATAAGTCATTAGGCAGACAAAAAGTATTCAAGAAGAACATAGGATGGCAAGCTGTCACAGGGGAACTGTGAAATGTATTCTGATGCACAATCTAGATGGCGTTGATGTCGTTACTTCGCGCACCAGAGATCGTCATCATCACCGACTTCACCTCCTAACTGAGGTATGAAACAGGAGCCTTTTGCTGACGCCACACCTCCGCCAACAGATGGCGTTGTCTGCGACTCGCCTAATGCCTTGAAGTTGGAGTGCAGGTGCATAGATGGCACCAAAGTCGCCACTCCTTACTCCAGCAACGGTGTTGACAAAGTGAATGTTATTGTCAAACGTTAGCAACCATTTTCAACCCAGTCTTCTTGTTAAGGCATCAGTGCAATATAATTTAAAATATTATAGTAGGATATATTTAAGCTGTTGCAAAGTTAACCCGAGTGTCTGGGAGGTGGAGTGAAGAGAGAGCAGGTCAACCAGGGTTAATGGTTGAGGACGATGAACTTGTCAGCCACATTTATCTGGAGAGATTAGGACCAAGCATTTGTATTCTCACTTTCTAAACCAGTCCATCTTTCCTTGATCATGGCGGCTTATGTGGGATTTTAAATTTTCTGACTCCCTATAATAAGGAACTAACTACCAATATAACAGAATATACTGTTATATTGGTAGTTAGAATATTGGTAACAGAATATACCGTATACTTAGCTGTCTACAGTGACAGTAGTCATGTCTAGTGGTCACTAGGACACTGTTGTTTTCTTCGTGAGGAAGTGGACTGTATCTATTCTCTGTGTTCTTTAGGTGGCACAGTTTTAGGGTGATGCAACAAGAATGATGCTCCTTTAATTTACCTGTAGGAAGAAAACCACCACTTTGCCACTTGGTAAAAAATAATATGTTTAATGCAGCTAGCACTAATATGGTCACAAATTATTTTAGTCTATCCTTTTGATCTGGTATCTTGCCACATATGAATTATATTATAAACAATGGCAAGAGTATTTAATTCTTTAATACTATGAATTTATATATTGCAAATGTATACTTAAATTTATCTTTAAGCAATTGCGATATATACAATATTTGTTAAATATTGATTAACCTATACATACAGAAATCACAATAGCGTGATATATCAAATGAACAAATCTATAAGGGCCGTGATGAGGGTTCGAAATTACGCCCGGGATGATCCCCGACGCTGCCAGTCTCGGAGAGGCTGCAGGATCCGAGTGAGGTCAGTTGAACTCCCGGTTACAATTCTTTTGACCATGCCATGGTGTCGTCGAATAAGGCAGCGTCTGGGATCATTCCGGGCGTAAGTTCGAACCCTCATCACGGCCCTTGAGTATTGGTTCATTGAATAACCTTGTTAGTATATATATATTTTAGTGGCAAGTAATTTACTTACTGAGGTGAGTTCGTAAGTTCATGGTATAACCGCACTTGCAATAAATGGGATTAGTACTACAAAGAATTGGATCTAACCTGTAATATTCACCACCAACTTCTTATTTTATTTAGATGCAGGAACGGAGCTCAGTGTTATTGTACTAGGACTTAGCCCTCTTGGTGAGCCAGAGCGTGTAGTGTTGTTCACTACCGCTGTTATGGTTATGTTGTTGACCCTGTGTGGGGATGTGTGGTGGCAATGATCTCACACTCCTCTCACAGTTTTATGGTAAGACACACTTAAAACATTTTAAATAGAGTGTCTTGCTGTTTAGACACATCTTTGTGAAGTTTACACTACCATTCAGGTCGATCGTAGAGAGATGTTGTTGATGTTGATTTAGGGGCGACGACGATCGTGGGATCGGATCCGCCCCGGCGTATGTGGGAAGGGTCATTCACGAAGCCTAATCTTGAATGTCTCCCTGCAACACTGTGGACATAATGGTCTCCCTGCAACACTGTAGATATAGTGGTCTCCCTGCAACACTGTGGACATAATGGTCTCCCTGCAACACAGAAGACATAGTTGTCTCTGTGCAACACAGTGCTCATAGTGGTCTCCCTGCCTGTGTGTTGCACGGAGACACAGTGGACACAGTTGTCTCCGTGCAACACTATGGTCATAGACGTCTCCCTGCAACACAGTGGTCATAGTGGTCTCCATGCAACACAGTGGTCATAGTGGTCTCCCTGCAACACAGTGGTCATAGTGGTCTCCCTGCAACACTGTGGTCATAGTGGTCTCCATGCAACACAGTGGTCATAGTGGTCTCCCTGCAACACTGTGGTCATAGTGGTCTCCCTGCAACACAGTGGTCATAGTGGTCTCCATGCAAGACCATGGTCATAGACTTGGGTAAATACTGGTTCAGTAACAGGGTTGTTGATTTGTGGAACCAATTGCCGCGTAACGTGGTGGAGGTGGGGTCCCTCGATTGTTTCAAGCGCGGATTGGACAAGTATATGAGTGGGATTGGGTGTTTATAGAATAGGAGCTGCCTCGTATGGGCCAATAGGCCTTCTGCAGTTCTCATTATTACTACTATCCCCTACACCTTACTTTCCTCCTCAGTTCTCGCCTATTTATTGCCTGTCCCTACCTCCTAATCACAATCGACTTGAGAATGGTCCAGGACGGACCGAAACGTCGTCGTCCCTTCAACTTCTAGTGTGTAGTCTGGTCAACGACACAATGATCTCCCTGCAACACAGTGGACACAATGGTCTCCCTACAACATAGTGGTCTTCCTACAACATAGTTGTCTCCCTACAACATAGTGGTCTCCCTGCAACACAGTGGACACAATGGTCTCCCTGCAACACAGTGGACACAATGGTCTCCCTGCAACACTGTGGACACAATGGTCTCCCTGCAAAACAGTGGACACAATGGTCTCCCTGCAACACAGTGGACACAATGGTCTCCCTGCAACACAGTGGACACAATGGTCTCCCTGCAACATAGTAGACATAGTGGTCTCCCTGCAACACAGTAGACATAGTGGTCTTCCTGGAACACAGTGGTCTCCCTGCAACACACTGGACATAGTCGTCTCCCTGCAACACAGTAGACATAGTGGTCTGCTGTAACACAGTGGACATAGTGGTCTCCCTGGAACACAGTGGTCTCCCTGCAACACACTGGACATAGTCGTCTCCCTGCAACACAGTAGACATAGTGGTCTGCTGCAACACAGTGGACATAGTGGGCTCCCTGGAACACAGGGGTCTCCCTGCAACACAGTAGACATAGTGGTCTTCCTGGAACACAGTGGTCTCCCTGCAACACAGTGGACACAGTGGTCTCCCTACAACACTGTGGACACAGTGGTTTCCCTTCAACATAGTGGACACAGTGGTCTCCCTGCAACACAGCGGACACAGTGGTCTCCCTGCAACACAGTGGACACAGTGGTCTCCCTGCAACACAGTGGACACAGTGGTCTCCCTGCAACACAGCGGACACAGTGGTCTCCCTGCAACACAGTGGACACAGTGGTCTCCCTGCAACACAGTGGACACAGTGGTCTCCCTGCAACACAGTGGACACAGTGGTCTCCCTGCAACACAGCGGACACAGTGGTCTCCCTGCAACACAGTGGACACAGTGGTCTCCCTGCAACACAGTGGACACAGTGGTCTCCCTGCAACACAGTGGACACAGTGGTCTCCCTGCAACACAGTGGACACAGTGGTCTCCCTGCAACACAGTGGACACAGTGGTCTCCCTGCAACACAGTGGACACAGTGGTCTCCCTGCAACACTGTGGACACAGTGGTCTCCCTGCAACACAGTGGACACAGTGGTCTCCCTGCAACACAGTGCACACAGTGGTCTCCCTGCAACACAGTGGATACAGTGGTCTCCCTGCAACACAGTGGACACAGTGGTCTCCCTGCAACACAGTGGACACAGTGGTCTCCCTGCAACACAGTGGACACAGTGATCTCCCTGCAACACAGCGGACACAGTGGTCTCCCTGCAACACTGTGGACACAGTGGTCTCCCTGCAACACAGTGGATACAGTGGTCTCCCTGCAACACAGTGGACACAGTGGTCTCCCTGCAACACAGTGGATACAGTGGTCTCCCTGCAACACAGCGGACACAGTGGTCTCCCTGCAACACTGTGGACACAGTGGTCTCCCTGCAACACAGCGGACACAGTGGTCTCCCTGCAACACTGTGGACACAGTGGTCTCCCTGCAACACAGTGGATACAGTGGTCTCCCTGCAACACAGCGGACACAGTGGTCTCCCTGCAACACTGTGGACACAGTGGTCTCCCTGCAACACAGCGGACACAGTGGTCTCCCTGCAACACAGCGGACACAGTGGTCTCCCTGCAACACAGTGGATACAGTGGTCTCCCTGCAACACAGCGGACACAGTGGTCTCCCTGCAACACTATGGACACAGTGGTCTCCCTGCAACACAGCGGACACAGTGGTCTCCCTGCAACACAGTGGACACAGTGGTCTCCCTGCAACACAGCGGACACAATGGTCTCCCTGCAACACAGTGGACACAGTGGTCTCCCTGCAACACAGCGGACACAATGGTCTCCCTGCAACACAGTGGACACAGTGGTCTCCCTGCAACACAGTGGATACAGTGGTCTCCCTGCAACACAGCGGACACAATGGTCTCCCTGCAACACAGCGGACACAGTGGTCTCCCTGCAACACAGTGGACACAGTGGTCTCCCTGCAACACAGCGGACACAATGGTCTCCCTGCAACACAGTGGACACAGTGGTCTCCCTGCAACACATTGGTCATAGTGGTCTCCCTGCAACACAGTGGTCTCCCTGCAACACTGTGGACACAGTGGTCTCCCTGCAACACAGTGGACACAGTGGTCTCCCTGCAACACAGTGGACACAGTGGTCTCCCTGCAACACTGTGGACACAGTGGTCTCCCTGCAACACAGCGGACACAGTGGTCTCCCTGCAACACAGTGGACACAGTGGTCTCCCTGCAACACAGCGGACACAATGGTCTCCCTGCAACACAGTGGACACAGTGGTCTCCCTGCAACACAGCGGACACAATGGTCTCCCTGCAACACAGTGGACACAGTGGTCTCCCTGCAACACAGCGGACACAATGGTCTCCCTGCAACACAGTGGATACAGTGGTCTCCCTGCAACACAGCGGACACAATGGTCTCCCTGCAACACAGCGGACACAGTGGTCTCCCTGCAACACAGTGGACACAGTGGTCTCCCTGCAACACAGCGGACACAATGGTCTCCCTGCAACACAGTGGATACAGTGGTCTCCCTGCAACACAGCGGACACAGTGGTCTCCCTGCAACACTGTGGACACAGTGGTCTCCCTGCAACACTGTGGACATGGTCGTCTCCCTGCAACACAGTGGACATAGTGATCTCCCTGCAACACTGTGGACACAGTGGTCTCCCTGCAACACAGCGGACACAGTGGTCTCCCTGCAACACTGTGGACACAGTGGTCTCCCTGCAACACAGCGGACACAGTGGTCTCCCTGCAACACTGTGGACACAGTGGTCTCCCTGCAACACAGCGGACACAGTGGTCACCCTGCAACACTGTGGACACAGTGGTCTCCCTGCAACACAGCGGACACAGTGGTCTCCCTGCAACACTGTGGACACAGTGGTCTCCCTGCAACACAGCGGACACAGTGGTCTCCCTGCAACACAGTGGACACAGTGGTCTCCCTGCAACACTGGACATGCGACATAAGTGTGAGACGAATATCAATCCATCCTGGGATAAGTGGAATGAAGGTTGATTGTGTTTAGATGAGTACAACTGGCCATCTGTAGCTAGTCTTCGTGAAGAACACGCTACGGAGGTTCGAGCTCATCTCCGTACTCGAGTGACTCCAGGGAGGAGTGTTGACTCACAAGATAGGATGCTGGTGAAGGGGGGCGGGGGATGAGTGCCTGCAGCTCTCAGCATCAGGCGAGGCTGCATCTGCACGCTACTCTCTCTGTTGACTTTACCAGCGTTTTACATCGCAACTTTTATACGAGATCGACTCGCCTGTTTTTCTCATACATGAATATACACATACAAGCAGTCTTACATACACTCTCACATGCACACGCTATACTCCTGGTATTTGTAAGCGAAGCAATTGAGTACAAGTACATGGAGAAACAACAGGAATAACAGAACACCAGAGAGCAGGGAGAGATACCAGAAGGCCAGGAATGAGTACCTCAGAGTGAGGAGAGAAGCTGAGACAGTATGAAAATGACATCGCGAGTAAATTTAAGATCCAACCAAAGCTGCTCCACAGCCACATCAGGAGGAAAACAGCAGTGAAGGAACAAGTGATGAAACTGAGAAAAGGGGAGAACAGAGACACAGAGAATGACAAGGAGGTGTTTGAAGAACTCAACAAGACATTTCAGGAGGGTTTCCCAATAGAGCAAGGAGAAACCCCTGTACTAAATGAGGAGACAAACCAAGCAACCTTGGAGGAGTTTGACCTCACCAGTGATAAGGTCAAAATTAATCTGTTGGGACTGAATGTGACAAAGGCTGTTGGGCCTGACAGAATTTCGCCGTGGATACTAAAAGAGGGTGCAGAAACACTATGTGTGCCACTCTCTATTATGTATAACAGGTCAAAGAAAACAGGAGACCTACCGGAAAGCTGGAAGACAGCTAATTTAGTCCAAATATACAAAACGGGTGACAGGCAAGAGGCACTGAACTACCCTTTTACACAGTACCCCATAAAAGGCTGTTACAAAAGTTTTAGCAACAGGCAGGAGCGAAAGGTAAGCTGCTCCAGTGGATAAGGGAGTATCTAAGCAACAGGAAACAGCGAGTAACTATGAAGGGGCAGACATCAGAGTGGCGAGATGTTACCAGTGGAGTCCCACAGGGCTCTGTACTTGGACCCATCCTGTTTATAATATATGTAAACGACCTTCCAGAGGGTATAGAATCATTCCTCTTAATGTTTGCTGATGATGCAAAAAATATGATAAGAATCAAGACAAATGAAGATAGACAGAAACTACAAAACGACCTGGACAAATTGGAGGAATGGTCTAGAAAAGGGCTACTAAAGTTCAACTCAGGAAAGTGTAAAGTAATGAAATTAAGTGAAGGGAGCAGAAGGCTGAACACAAGGTACCATCTGGGAGGTGAAATCCTGCAGGAGTCAAATAGAGAGAAAGACCTGGGGGTTGATATCACACCCAACCTGTCTCCAGAGGCCCACATCAAACGGATATCATCAGCGGCATATGCTAGACTGGCCAACATATGAACTGCCTTTAGAAACTTGTGTAAGGAATCGTTCAGGACCCTGTATACCACTATGTTAGACCAATCCTGGAATATGCAGCTCCATTCTGGAGTCCATACCTAGTTAAACACAAGACAAAGAGAAGATTCAGAAATATGCCGCCAGACTGGTCCCGGAACTGAGAGGAATGTGCTACGAGGAAAGGCTAAGGGAACTGAACCTCACGTCCCTGGAAAACAGAAGAGTAAGGGCAGACATGATAACCACCTACAAAATTCTCAGGGGAATTGACAGGGTGGACAAAGACAGACTCTTTAGCGCGGGTGGAACACAAACAAGGGGACACAGGTGAAAACGTAGTACCCAGATGACCCACAGAAACATTAGAAATATTTTTTTCACTGTCAGAGAAGTTAACAATTATAATGCACTAGGGAGTGATGTGGTGGAGGCTGACCCCATGCACAGTTTCAAGTGTAGATATGATAGAGCCCAGTAGGCTCAGGAACCTGTACATCAGTTGATTGACAGTTGAGAGGCGGGACTAAAGAGCCAGAGCTCAACCCCGCAAGCACAAATAGGTGAGTACATATTGGTGAGTACACATACACACACACACACACACACACACACACACACACACACACACACACACACACACACACACACACACACACACACACACACTTTGGTCCCGCCCGTTGAGGCGGGACCAAAGAGCCAAAGCTCAACCCCCGCAAGCACAAATAGGTGAGCACACACACACACACACACACACACACACACACACACACACACACACACACACACACACACACACACACACAAAGGAAAGATCGACCTTTGAGGATCACCCTAAATGGTGCCAAACAGATGGAAGAAGTACTAAGGAATGCTAGAAAATTACCAAGTGATGAGGATGGGAAAGTGTGGTCGTTAAGACGAGATCTTTCAAAAGAAGATAGAGAGAAGCTGAAACTGAACCTCGCCGAGGCACAACGTTTAAATGAGAGCAGGAATGAAGAAGAAATCATTTTTTTTTCTACAAAGTGATAGGGGTAGGCAGACCAGTAAAGTGGTACATAAAGGCAAACCAACAAAATCATTAGAGAGAGGGGAGTGAAAAATAAGAAGAGGGGGAACAAGTTCCTCAAGATTGCATACACCAACATAGATGGAGTAAGATCAAAGATACTGGAGTTAAGTGATGTAATACAGCTGCAGACACCAGACATTGTTGCACTCACGGAGACAAAACTTGAAGAGGTTATTTTAAATGAGGTCATATTCCCAAGGGTCTACTCAATTTGGAGACGGGACAGAAAAATTAGGAAAGGCGGTGGCGTTGCTGTGCTGGTGAAAGAACACCTAAAGGTAAACGAAATAATAACTGCCAATCCACAAGAAGTTGACATAATAGCACTAGAGATCTGCCATGAGGATGATAAACTAATGATCATAAATGCATATAGTCCACCGCTAAGCAGCACATGGTCAAAGGAGGAGCTAGATAGTAAACGAGAATGTCTTATAACAATAATGAGAGAGATCATAGAGAGAGCGGATAACGATAGTTCACGACTGTTGATAGTCGGCGACTTCAACTTGAAAGCCATAGACTGGGAAGCATGTGAAGCTAAAACAGAAGATTTTTGGACCTGTAAATTTGTAGACCTCATCCTGGAAACATTCTTGTATCAACATGTTAAACAAGGTACGAGGATGAGGGAAGGGGACGTCCCCTCCATGGTAGATTTGATATTTACCAGGAAGGAGGAAGAAATATTTGACATTCAATACCTTCCTCCCTTGGGTAAAAGTGACCATGTCTTTTTGGGAATAAAGTATGCAATGCGTTATAATCTGGAAGAAAATATGACGGTCAATGCAAATGAAAAACCTGACTTTAGGAGAGGACATTACGGCAAACTTAGAATTTTTTTTAGTGACAATAATTGGACAGACTTGTTGCTAGGCAAGGAAGTGAATGAGATGTATGTCAAGTTTTGTGAAATATATGATAAAAGCACAAAAAAATTATACCAAAACAGAGAAGCAGAACTAGGAAACAGGATTGGTTCAACAGAAAGTGCGAGAGGGCCAAAGACCAAAAGACACCAAAATGGAATCAATACAGGAAGAGGCCAAACCCCCAAACATACCAGCGATACAAAGATGCGAGAAACAACTACACGGCAGTGAGGAGAGAGGCAGAAAGAAATTTAAAAATAGGGATTGCAGACAAATGTAAAACAGAACCAGGTCTATTCTATAAATTCATAAACAACAAATAGCAGGTAAAGGATGATATACAGAGGTTGAAAATGGGAAATAGATTCACGGAAAATGAAAAGGAAATGTGTGAAACATTAAACGAAAAGTTCCAAAGTGTGTTTGTACAAAATGAAATCTTCAGGGAACCAGATACAATAAGAATTCCAGAGAACAACATAGAGCACATAGAGGTGTCTAGAGACGAAGTGGAAAAAATGCTCAAGGAGCTAAATAAGAACAAGGCAGTTGGTCCAGATGGAGTTTCACCATGGGTTCTGAGAGAATGTGCACCTGAGCTCAGCATTCCTCTTCAACTGATTTTTCATGCATCCCTGTTTACAGGAGTTTTAGCTGATGTGTGGAAAAAGGCTAACATAGTTCCAATCTACAAAAGTGGAAGTATGGAAGACCCCCTTAATTATAGACCGGTATCATTGACAAGTGTAATAGTCAAAATATTGGAAAAAATAATTAAAACTTAATGGGTAGAAGACCTGGAGAGAAATGATATAATATCAGACAGACAGTATGGTTTTCGATCTGGAAGATCCTGTGTAACGAATTTACTCAGTTTCTATGATCGAGCAACAGAGATATTACAGGAAAGAGATGGCTGGGTTGACTGCATCTATCTGGACCTAAAAAAGGCTTTTGACAGAGTTCCACATAAGAGGTTGTTCTGGAAACTGGAAAATATTGGAGGGGTGACAGGTACGCTTCTAACATGGATGAAAAATTTTCTGACTGAAAGAAAAATGAGGGCAGTGATCAAAGGCAATGTATCGGACTGGAGAAATGTCACAAGTGGAGTACCACAGGGTTCAGTTCTTGCACCAGTGATGTTTATTGTCTACATAAATGATCTACCAGTTGGTATACAGAATTATATGAACATGTTTGCTGATGATGCTAAGATAATAGGAAGGATAAGAAACTTAGATGATTGTCATGCCCTTCAAGATGTCCTGGACAAAATAAGTATATGGAGCACCACTTGGCAAATGGAATTTAATTATTAATAAATGCCATGTTATGGAATGTGGAATAGGAGAACATAGACCCCACACAACCTATATATTATGTGAGAAATCTTTAAAGAATTCTGATAAAGAAAGAGATCTAGGGGTGGTTCTAGATAGAAAACTATCACCTGAGGACCACATAAAGAATATTGTGCAAGGATCCTATGCCACGCTTTCTAACTTCAGAATTGCTTTTAAATACATGGATGGCGATATACTAAAGAAATTGTTCACGACTTTTGTTAGGCCAAAGCTAGAATATGCAGCGGTTGTGTGGTGCCCATATCTTAAGAAGCACATCAACAAACTGGAAAAGGTGCAAAGACATGCTACTAAGTGGCTCCCAGAACTGAAGGGCAAGAGCTACGAGAAGAGGTTAGAGGCATTAAATATGCCAAAACTGGAAGACAGAAGAAAAAGAGGTGATATGATCACTACATACAAAATAGTAACAGGAATTGATAAAATCGATAGGGAAGATTTCCTGAGACCTGGAACTTTAAGAACAAGAGGTCATAGATATAAACTAGCTAAACACAGATGCCGAAGAAATATAAGAAAATTCACTTTCGCAAACAGAGTGGTAGACGATTGGAACAAGTTAAGTGAGAAGGTTGTGGAGGCCAAGACCGTCAGTAGTTTCAAAGCATTATATGACAAAGAGTGCTGGGAAGACGGGACACCATGAGCGTAGCTCTCATCCTGTAACTACACTTAGGTAATTACACACACACACATCTGTACACCATCAGGAATCTGTACACCAGTTGATTGACAGTTGAGAGGCGGGACCAAAGAGCCAGAGCTCAATCCCCGCAACCACAACTAGGTGAGTACACACACAAACACAAAAAAGAGGCTAGTGAAAAAGCTGGAGATGCAGGCTGGGGTGAAAGGGAAGGTACTCCGTTCGATAAGGGAGTACCTAAGCAACAGAAGACAGCGAGTCACTGTGAGGGGTGAGGTCTCGGATTGCATGACGTCGCCAGTGGAGTCCCGCAGGGGTCAGTCCTTGGACCTATACTGTTTCTGATATATGTAAATGATCTCCCAGAGGGTATAAAATCGTTTCTCTCACTGTTTGCTGATTATGCAAAAAATATGAGGAAGATTAAAACAGAGGATGATAGTAGGAGGCTACAAGATATCCTAGACAGACTGAATGAATGGTCCAACAAATGGCTATTAAAGTTCATCAAGAGTAAATGCAAGGTCATGAAACAAGGCGGTGGAAACAGGAGGCCAGACACAGGATACAGAATGGGAAATACAGTACTTCATGAAACGGACAGAAAGATCTAGGAGTGTCATGTTCACAGAAAATGGTACCATCCGTTTTCTATGTGCGGCGGCTGAGACGCCAGAGAGAGAGGAAGGTAAACAAGAGCGTACAGGACGCCCGCCAAGCTTGGTAGCTACTAGTCATGTAATCATATTAAGTATTAAAGTCAGTAACCAAGTCATGACTTTACATCAACCCTACAACCAAGACTTCCTCAGTAACACACAAACACCACATTGGCGACGAGGATGAACTGTGAACGCAGGTATTTGTTCAGTTTCAAACACAAGGGAGAAGCATGCTGCCTGGAGGAGGAAGAGAAGCTGTGAGCGCCATACCCGATGCTGTATGCTAACCGATGCTGTGTGCTAACCAATGCTGTGTGCTAAACGATGCTGTGTGCTAACCAATGCTGTGTGCTACCCAAGCTGTGTGCTACCCAAGCTGTGCTGAAGAAACTGTGTACTGAGGAATCTGCCGACGTTGTGTACGAAACGACGCTTTGATGTGTACAAAACCTGATGTTTTGGTTACGAAACGACGCTTCGTGCTACAAAATTCATCACACTGAACTGACTGCTGTACCGACTGCTGTACCAACTGCTGCACCAACTGCTGTACCAACTGCTGCTGTACCAACTGCTGTGCCAACTGCTGTGCTGCTGCTGTGAGTAGGAACAACACATGTACACAAGGGCTAGGTAAGAAGTCAGTTGCTGCTATATTGTGCACTGTTGTGAACTTTTGCATTAAAATGCTTGTGTGCTTTGCAAAATTAAAGTAATTACAGTGAATTCTTGACTAACATATACAGTGCAGTAAGTGTTTAATATTCTGAGGAACATTTAAGTGATAAGTTACATTTATTCAGTAAAAATGGCAAATATACCTCAGTTTCCTGCATTTGATCCTGACTGTGACCAGACAAACCTGTCACAGAGGTGGGTCAAATGGCTTAAAAAGTTTGAAAATTTGTTGATAGTTTCTGACATCAAAAGTGCTGAAAGAAAGCGTGCCTTTCTACTTCATTATGCAGGTGATAGAGTTTGTGACATCTTTGACACACTGAAAGACACTGGTGGTGCCAAAGATTATGACACTGCCAAAGCCAAACTAACAGAGCATTTCAAACCAAGGCAAAATACTGCTATGGAAATTATGCATTTCAGGAGAGCAAAACAACTCTCTAATGAAACTGTGGATCAATACCACACACGTCTGCAGGGTTTAGCAGCCCATTGTGAGTTTGCTGATGTTGACAAAGAAATCAAACAGCAAATAATTGAATCATGCACATCTACACGTCTTCGTCGAAGAGCTCTAGAACTTGTTGATGATGACAGTTCTCTTACCAAGATACTGGATATGGCTCGTCGAATGGAAGATGCTGCACGTGATGCTCGTGTCATGGAGTGCAGTGCTAATAACGGTTCTGCCACTGTTACTAACAGTGATGAGGTACGTAAGGTTCAGGGAGGACACCGTGATCAAAGAAGATATCATGGCAAACCTAACAGTAAATTTAGCCGAGAACCACGTCACAACTGGGGTCAAGGAACAAGGCTCAAGCAGTCACAACGACCCACATCAGAGGGTGTCAACAATAAATGTTACAATTGTGGAGGAGACTACCCACACCAAGATAATGTTTGTCCTGCTCAAGGTAAGAAGTGCTATGAGTGTGGAAAACTAGGTCATTTTGGTGCTATGTGTCGTTCCGCACTAAAGAAACCACAGTCAATGAATAAAAGCACTGTACGAGGATCAGGTCATAGGGGTCGAGGTGGTAAACACAATATTGCACCTCATATCCAGAATGTTAATAATGTACAAGACAACATTTCATTACAACCAGTCTCAGATGACAGTGAATGTGATTATACTTATGGAGTACAAGCAATCACAGAATGGAATGATCTTCCAAACAACCCAGAGACATGTGTATACATTGCTGGTATTTGTCTCAAGGTTCTCATTGACACTGGATCAAACATTGACACCATTGCTGAGTGCCACTATGAGAAATTTAAAAAACAGTTCCCAAAGCTTGAGAACTATAATGGCAAAGCCACTGCCTATGCTTCAAAGGTAGCCTTGCCAGTGATTGGAACTTTCACTGCAGAGATTAAGTCAAAGAATGCAATGCTCATTACTACATTCCATGTTGTTAGGAATGCAAAGGAGTCTTTACTCAGTTACAAGACTTCAACCAAATTGGGGCTACTTCAGCTTTCTAATGCTGTAGCAGTGGAATCTGCAAACAATGTTGATGGTATTGTTGCTGAATTTTCTGATCGATTTAAATCCATAGGTTGTTATACTGATAGCAAAGTACATCTGCATATCAACCCAGATGTAATTCCAGTTGCCCAACCACATCGCCGACAACCATTCCATACTCGCAAGAAAGTCGATGCCGAACTGGATAGGCTGATAGAACTAGATATCATTGAACCAGTAACAGGCCCAACACCATGGGTAAGCCCAATTGTCACTCCACCAAAGCCGAAGAATCCAGATGAGATACGCATTTGTGTGGACATGCGTGTTCCCAACAAGGCAATAATGCGTGAACGCCATCCTACACCGACTGTAGATGATATGATCTACCGCTTGAATGGTGCAACTATATTCAGCAAGTTAGATTTAAACAAGGGCTATCATCAGCTTGAACTTGATGATGAGAGTCGCTTCATCACAACGTTTACGACACATCGAGGTCTGTATAGGTACAAGCGCCTGAGTTTTGGTATTAACAGTGCTGCCGAGGTATTCCAGCACATCATCAGCCAGGTATTGCAAGATATACCTAATGCTGACAACATGTCTGATGACATCATTGTTTATGGCCGTACCCAAGCTGAACACGACAAAGCTCTTCGTGCAACATTGCAACGCTTACGAGAAAAGAATTTGACGCTAAGCCGAGCAAAGTGTGAGTTCAATCAACATAAAATTGAATTCTTTGGACATGTACTTAGTGACAAAGGTCTGTCTCCAGATCCTAAGAAAGTTGCAGATATCAAGAATGCTGCACCTCCTTCAACGTCCACTGAAGTACATAGTTTTCTGGGAATGGCAAACTACTGTTCTCGCTTCATTCCAGATTTTGCTACCATTACGAAGCCTCTACGTGAGCTCCTGAAGAAAAATGCATCATGGTACTGGAGCGATATCGAGCAAAATGCATTTGATGCTGTGAAAGATGCACTAGTAGAGAATGCGACTGCTGCATACTTTGATCCATCAATGGACACTGAGTTAACGGTGGATGCTAGTCCTGTTGGTTTAGGTGCTGTTTTAGCCCAACACAAACCTGGTCAACCAGATTCCAGAGTAGTAATTGCCTACGCCAGCCGTTCTCTCACAGATGTTGAGCAACGATACAGTCAGACAGAGAAGGAAGCTCTTGCTCTTGTATGGGGCTGTGAACACTTCAATGTGTATCTGCTTGGTGCACCCTTCACCACGATAGTCACTGACCACAAACCGTTGGAGACCATCTTCAATAATCCAAAGTCCAAACCACCAGCTCGCATTGAGAGATGGGCTCTTCGTCTGCAACCATACAACTTTACGGTGAAATACAAGCCGGGTGCAGGCAATCCCGCTGATTACATCAGTCGACATCCTGCCAACAGTTTCACCATCACCAAGCATCAGCAAGTTGCCGAGGAATATGTACACTCTGTAACCTGTGATGCAGTCCCTAAGGCTCTTACTCTTGATGAAATCCGTACTGCAACCCTAGAGGACCCAACTCTGCAAGCAACAGTGGATGCATTGACTAAGAAAAAGTTTCCACGCATCCCACCCTCAGGAGTTGACCAAGATGCATTCAAAGCACTTGAACGCATCCAGACAGAATTAAGTGTTACGCAACAACGCGACACTGTGCTGCGAGGTACTCGTATCGTGATTCCAGCTGTTCTCCAGCAACGTGCTCTGAAGCTTGCACATCAAGGACACCAAGGTCTTGTTAGGACGAAACAGCTGCTACGAGAAAAGGTGTGGTTTCCTGGCATTGATCGTCAAGCAAAGGATATGCATGATGCCTGTGTCCCTTGCCAAGCTGCAGTGGATACTTCAAGACCAACACCTCTACAACCTTCACCACTACCTGCTGCACCATGGACGGAAGTATCGATGGACTTCTGCGGACCACTACCAACTGGAGAGTACTTGATGGTAGTCATTGATGATCACTCACGTTATCCAGAAGTAGAAATCATCAATTCCACATCTGCAAAGGCCGTCATCCCGAAACTCGACAAGATCTTTTCAAACTTTGGCATTCCTGAAGTTGTCAAGACGGACAATGGACCGCCATTCAATGGACAAGACTTTGTCAACTTTGCTGAGCATATTGGATTCAAACACCGCCGTGTGATGCCACTACATCCTCAAGCAAATGGAGAAGTTGAGAGATTCATGCAACCTCTCATGAAAGCGGTACGCTGTGCTCATGCCGAAGGACGATCCTGGAAACAAGCTATGTATGCTTTTCTCAGGAACTACCGTGCAACACCGCATGGAACACTGGGCAAGTCACCTGGTGAACTTTTATTTGGACGTCCTATGAGAATCGCACTACCCGTCATGCCAGCCGAGGTAACGGATAAACGTCTCGCTCAGAAGGATGCACTAGCCAAGGGCAAAATGAAAATTGCTCATGATCAACGTGCAAAGGAACAGTTCATAAAGGTTGGAGACACTGTTCTCGTTAAAAAGAAAAAAGAGGGAAAGTTAGATATGCCGTATGATACAAAACCATATAAAGTGATTAGTGTAAAAGGAACTATGGTAACAGCTAGTAATAGAGATCATAGTATAACACGTAATATGGCTTATTTCAAAGTGATTCCAACTAGTGTAGAAAATGATGAAGTGCAAAGTCGTGCAAAAGAAAAAGAAAAAAATAGTTATAACCCGACAAACAATTCATCAAGGGATGTTATTGCATTTAAGGACTCTCGTCCTAAACGTCATGTTAAACGCCCTACACGATTTGATGATTAATTGTGTTCCTATGTAATGAAAAGTATTTACTTATTATGCTAAACTAAATTTAATATTGTTTGAATAATGCAGATATCTCATTCAATATTTTGTAACTTTGTATTACAGTTTCTTTCATGTTTGTTTAACATTGCATATGTATTTTTAACATTGAAATCCTTTGTGGAAAAGATTAAGTTGTTTAAATTCTTTGTGTGCTTAATTAATGTTAAATGTATGCAGTATCTCTTGATATGTTAATAACTTACTTTGTGTCAATAACTTTGCTTTGTGCTACAAGCATGGTAGACATCCTGTATTCATTCTTTTTAAAGAAAAGGAGGGATGTCATGTTCACAGAAAATGGTACCATCCGTTTTCTATGTGCGGCGGCTGAGACGCCAGAGAGAGAAGGTAAACAAGAGCGTACAGGACGCCCGCCAAGCTTGGTAGCTACTAGTCATGTAATCATATTAAGTATTAAAGTCAGTAACCAAGTCATGACTTTACATCAACCCTACAACCAAGACTTCCTCAGTAACACACAAACACCACAGGATGGACGCTTGAGAATGCAGCCCATCCTTCTGTTTTAATAATACTTATAGTCACGGAAATTCCTGGTTATACTGGTTACATTAGTTAGTCATAAAAGGATTATAGAAAATGGGTGATCCGTGAAGTCATCAGATCATATATTTAAGCATCACTATCTTTAGACTAACAGTCTAGACATTAGAATTAATAAAAAAGTATTCTCAATGACTGGATCTAATATAATTATCAATAATACTCAAGTCTATCTCCCTAAGTCAATAAGACAGAAATAGAACCACATTTCTGGAGAGGCCTCGGCGGGGAGGGGGGGTGGGGGAGGCAGGGAGTCACTGTAAACAGTGGGAGGCGGCCGCCCGTCACCTCCCACACACACCACTACAAAAGACCAGATATTAGAAGTCGACGAACAGTGAAACTGCCACAACTTCCTCACCGACTTCTGGAGTACCTTTCTATCCGGTCTGAATTAAATATATCTTTTTAGAAGGCCTGATAACATTAAATAATTTCAAATGGGTTATAAAGTGGGCGAAGCCCAAACTACGGGTGAGCCTAGTGTACTAATAACACAATCTTCATTATTTTAAGTCACATATTGACTAGAACATTATTGAGCGCTTGTTACGGTGTAAATATCCGGCAGGTAACCTTTGACGAGTTGGAGATAATCACAGAAAGCTGTTAACACCTACAAGATACTATACAGTCGCTCATTTACTCTAACAAGGACTAACAGTTGCCATCAATACTAGTCCAGGACGGACCACATGTGGCAACCCACAGTCTGGTGTTGGAGGACCAGCCCGCACACTAACAACTTAACAGCTGAGGCCGGTGATTACTTTTAACTAATCCATTTTAGCTTTACTACTAACACATATTAATATAACATTATTTAGTTGCTTATTATAATTATCATTTATTGGATTAAATGAATAGACTATATAATATACCCCCCCCCCCCCCGCTCCCCCATACTTGTTTACAGGTAAACACCGAGCAGGATAAACATTAAATACAGGCCACTTGCAAGTAATACTATTAACTTTGATTACATCAATAAATTAAATTGAAAACAATTAAATGCCTGCTAGGAAAATATCCCACATAGAGATACCCCGTAAAGAGGCGGTACCAAAGAGACAAAGCTCAACCCCCGCAAGCACAACTAGGTGAGTACATATAGGAAGGATGAGCACCATAGTACATATACCGACATACAACACAATTTGAAAGTAAAAATCGTTACATTTTGGCAACTGTAACGATTCCCTTCTTCCCAAACCACATTTTGATGATGCAAAAAATATGATAAGAATCAAGACAGACTTGATTCTGGATTTGGACAAACCTGAAAACAATTTTCTATTTATGTTGCAAAAACAAACTAACCTAACCTAACCTAACCTAACCTAACCTAACCTGACCTAACCTAACCTAACCTAACCTGACCTAACCTGACCTAACCTAACCTAACCTAACCTAACCTGACCTAACCTGACCTAACCTAACCTAACCTAACCTAACCTAACCTGACCTAACCTAACCTAACCTAACCTAACCTGACCTAACCTGACCTAACCTAACCTGACCTAACCTGACCTAACCTAACCTAACCTAACCTAACCTGACCTAACCTAACCTAACCTAACCTAACCTAACCTGACCTGACCTAACCTGACCTAACCTAACCTAACCTGACCTAACCTAACCTAACCTGACCTCCCTAGGCCTAATACACGCTGTCTGAGGCTAATATAGTACACGTGTGTACTATACTAGGCCTAGGAATATTTAAGTTTGTTTTTTACCTTCATTTTTCGGACTCTATCAAGTAAATAGTACTAAGCTCTACTATCTAATTGCTTAGTACGTCAATATTTGTACTATGGTGGACATAGTTACAAAAAGTACTATCTAAACAGGAGGATGAGATGGAGAATCAGACGAGTCAGAGATGTTAGAAGGTTGTCATGTAGCATAAGAGTAGTGTGAACATGGCTTGAGCTCCTGGCCCCGGTTGTAGAGGCTAACTCTATTCTCAAATTGAAAAAGATGATATGACAGAGAAATAGGCCAGGAGTCATTGCTTCAGACAGCCGGCGAGACGAAAGGCGGGGTCCAAGAGCTCATGTTCGATCTGCAGGCACAAATATGTGTGAGAAATACAGAAAAGGACAGTAAGGACTCACTGAACTTTAGGCCAGTGCCTTACATTCATACCATGCGAGGTGATGGTGAAGATTGTGAGGATACTGCACCATATTGGTTCACTGTCACTGTCTCGTGGGATCACTGTGGTCAACACTGCCTCGTGGGATCACTGTGGTCAACACTACCTCGTGGGATCACTGTGGTCAACACTACCTCGTGGGATCACTGTGGTCAACACTACCTCGTGGGATCACTGTGGTCAACACTGTCTCGTGGGATCACTGTGGTCAACACTGTCTCGTGGGATCACTGTGGTCAACACTGCCTCGTGGGATCACTGTGGTCAACACTACCTCGTGGGATCACTGTGGTCAACACTACCTCGTGGGTTCACTGTGGTCAACACTACCTCGTGGGATCACTGTGGTCAACACTACCTCGTGGGATCACTGTGGTCAACACTACCTCGTGGGATCACTGTGGTCAACACTACCTCGTGGGATCACTGTGGTCAACACTGCCTCGTGGGATCACTGTGGTCAACACTACCTCGTGGGCTCACTGTGGTCAACACTACCTCGTGGGATCACTGTGGGCAACACTACCTCGTGGGATCACTGTGGTCAACACTACCTCGTGGGATCACTGGGGTCAACACTACCTCGTGGGTTCACTGTGGTCAACACTGCCTCGTGGGATCACTGTGGGCAACACTACCTCGTGGGTTCACTGTGGTCAACACTACCTCGTGGGATCACTGTGGGCAACACTACCTCGTGGGATCACTGGGGTCAACACTACCTCGTGGGATCACTGGGGTCAACACTACCTCGTGGGATCACTGTGGGCAACACTGCCTCGTGGGATCACTGTGGTCAACACTACCTCGTGGGATCACTGTGGTCAACACTACCTCGTGGGATCACTGTGGGCAACACTGCCTCGTGGGATCACTGTGGGCAACACTACCTCGTGGGATCACTGTGGTCAACACTACCTCGTGGGATCACTGTGGGCAACACTGCCTCGTGGGATCACTGTGGGCAACACTACCTCGTGGGATCACTGTGGTCAACACTACCTCGTGGGATCACTGTGGGCAACACTACCTCGTGGGATCACTGTGGTCAACACTACCTCGTGGGATCACTGTGGTCAACACTACCTCGTGGGTTCACTATGGATATATATTTATATATTCACCGAATTAGGTTTTTTTAAATGTTGTATAATGTCAACCAAACTTTGTTTACTAGTTGTACATAAGAAGCGCTGCAACTGTTCTACGTTTCAGTATCGCACCCTAACTAGAAAGGGAGTTATTTTTATTTTGGTTTTTTTCCAACTAATTTTACACATTTTCAATAATCTTCACAAGCACAAGTTTTAAATGAAATCATTTCTATGACACTCATATATCATATTTGTATATAATAAAGAATTTCTATTAAAAGGATCATCCAAAATATATTTAGTTTTACTAATACAAGTAGTCAAAGTTCCCCCAAAAATATATGTAAATATTTCATCTTTGAAATTGTTGATAAAATCAATAAAGGACCTTAGGAAAAAAGTGTTTAATACAGTTTGTAGAGACGTAATCTCTACACATAAGGTGTAAATTTCATATAAATTGAAGTAAATGAAAGCAGTGAAGTAATTTTATGTTACTTGACAATAAATATCATCAAAGATTCTGCCATCTGTGGTTGAAGTTCACTTCAACCAATTTCCTCCAAAATTTGCGTCCTTACAGATGGGCTTCCGTTCGGTAAGGTACATAAGTTTCAGGAAAATCGGCTGATAAAAACTATGAGAAAAAATCGAGAAAAAAATATTTTTTGTAGTAAAAATATTAAATAAATTTTGTTTTTATAAAAATATAAAATAAAATTATATTTTTATAACAAATATTAAAATTATAAAATATTAAATAAAAAAAATAATATCTCATAAAAAATATAAAAAGTATATTTTTGGATTGTGGGAAAGCCTTTGAGACAGCACAAGGAGAGTAGTGGCTGAAGTAGGAGACGCAGGCAGGGGTGACATGGACGGTGTGGCTGTAGAGAAAGGAGTACCTGAGCGACATAAAACAGCGAGTGACTATGAGGAGTGAGGTCTCCGTGGCGGGAAGTTACAAGCTTTTGGAGTTTAGCTCAAACAAGTGCAAAGTAATGAAAGCAAAATAACTTGAGAGTTGAAATCACACCTGTGACGGTAAAGCGTTGGTGTTCGGCTGTTTCAAAAGCTAGGGGCAGGGCCTCGTCACATTATAGAAAAAAAAGAGAAAAGCTGGAGCTTTCGCCTGTGGTAAGGTAATGGGAAGACACACAAAACACAAGTAAATTAACAATGAAATTTTAATTACTTTAGAAAAACAAGACATGAATAAAGTTAAGCACATAAAATATAAAAGACAAGTCAACAAACAAAATAATATGAATAATCACTGGCAAATGAAAAGTTACGTTAAGACAAGTGAGTTACAGTGATAGCAAAATAAAATGTTAATGGAGCTGGAATATTGGCTTCGAGCTGCCACCTCCCTTAGTACACGAAAGCCAAGGCTTAGTCTACCAGAGAGAGATGTCAACTGCAAGGAGCACTGAGATATTCTGACGATACTGGAGCACTGCAGCCCAGACATCAACTTGTGGCGGAGGGCGGAGGGCAGGTGAGACGGGACACCAGCCAATCAGCGACAGGCAGGCAAAGGACGAGCAGTTTGCCGGTTACGACGGTGGTAGCTAGCAGGTGTCACTGTGTGCTGGGTACGATTTGCTCTCTGGGCAAAACGTTTGGCGATACTTGCTGGACGTATCTTCTATATTATCTTTAATATTGACGTACTTTGTAGGGAAGAGCAGGCTCAATCTCTCTTGAAAGAGATTATCGTCACACACCTGTCTCCTGAAGCCCACATTAACCGGTCGTCATCAGCGGCGTATGATATTTGTCTAACACTACAACTGCCGTAGGAAATCAAAGAAAACATTCCTTTATGAAAATTTCAGAGATATGCCATCAGACGAGTCTTTGTGGCGCAGTGGCAACACACTCGCCCTGCGCTTCGTAACAACTTCGTGACGAGTTGGCCTGGGTTCGTGTCCTGGGCGGGGAGGATTGACTAGGCGCCAATCCTTAATTCCAGGGAATATTAAGATTAAGAACTTGCCCGAAACGCAATGCGCGCTAGTGGCTGAACACGACTGTAAGAACTCTTGTTCTTCCATAAGAATATGAAGGGTGAGAATAAGAAGGCTTAACGTCTTGGTAAGAAGGGTGTTGGGAAGTGGAAGGTCAGGGGAAGTGGAAGGTCAGGGCAAATGGAAGGTCAGGGGAAGTGGAAGGTCAGGGCAAGTGGAAGGTCGGGGGAAGTGGAAGGTCAGGGTAAGTGGAAGGTCTGGGGAAGTGGAAGGTCAGGGCAAGTGGAAGGTCTTGGGGAGTGGAAGGTCAGGGCAAGTGGAAGGTCTGGGGAAGTGGAAGGTCAGGGCAAGTGGAAGGTCAGGGCAAGTGGAAGGTCTGGGGAAGTGGAAGGTCTGGGGAAGTGAAAGATCTGGGGAAGTGGAAGGTCTGGGGAAGTGGAAGGTCAGGGGAAGTGGAAGGTCTGGGGAAGTGGAAGGTCAGGGCAAGTGGAAGGTCTGGGGAAGTGGAAGGTCAGGGCAAGTGGAAGGTCTGGGGAAGTGGAAGGTCAGGGCAAGTGGAAGGTCAGGGCAAGTGGAAGGTCTGGGGAGTGGAAGGTCTGGGGAAGTGGAAGGTCTGGGGAAGTGGAAGGTCTGGGGAAGTGGAAGGTCTGGGGAAGTGGAATGTCTGGGGAAGTGGAAGGTCAGGGGAAGTGGAAGGTCAGGGGAAGTGGAAGGTCTGGGGAAGTGGAAGGTCTGGGGAAGTGAAAGATCTGGGGAAGTGGAAGGTCTGGGGAAGTGGAAGGTCAGGGGAAGTGGAAGGTCTGGGGAAGTGGAAGGTTAGGGCAAGTGGAAGGTCTGGGGAAGTGGAAGGTCAGGGCAAGTGGAAGGTCAGGGCAAGTGGAAGGTCTGGGGAAGTGGAAGGTCTGGGGAAGTGAAAGATCTGGGGAAGTGGAAGGTCTGGGGAAGTGGAAGGTCAGGGGAAGTGGAAGGTCTGGGGAAGTGGAAGGTTAGGGCAAGTGGAAGGTCTGGGGAAGTGGAAGGTCAGGGCAAGTGGAAGGTCTGGGGAAGTGGAAGGTCAGGGCAAGTGGAAGGTCAGGGCAAGTGGAAGGTCTGGGGAGTGGAAGGTCTGGGGAAGTGGAAGGTCTGGGGAAGTGGAAGGTCTGGGGAAGTGGAAGGTCTGGGGAAGTGGAATGTCTGGGGAAGTGGAAGGTCAGGGGAAGTGGAAGGTCAGGGGCAGTGGAAGGTCTGGGGAAGTGGAAGGTCTGGGGAAGTGGAAGGTCTGGGGAAGTGGAAGGTCAGGGGAAGTGGAAGGTCAAGGCAAGTGGAAGGTCTGGGGAAGTGGAAGGTCTGGGGAAGTAGAAGATCAGGGGAAGTGGAAGGTCAGGGCAAGTGGAAGGTCTGGGGAAGTGGAAGGTCTGGGGAAGTGGAAGGTCAGGGGAAGTGGAAGGTCAGGGGAAGTGGAAGGTCTAGGGAAGTGGATGGTCAGGGGAAGTGGAAGGTCAGGGGAAGTGGAAGGTCTGGGGAAGTGGAAGGTCTGGGGAAGTGGAAGGTCTGGGGAAGTGGAAGGTCTGGGGAAGTGGAAGGTCAGGGGAAGTGGAAGGTCAGGGGAAGTGGAAGGTCAGGGGAAGTGGAAGGTCTGGGGAAGTGGAAGGTCTGGGGAAGTGGAAGGTCAGGGGAAGTGGAAGGTCAGGGGAAGTGGAAGGTCTGGGGAAGTGGAAGGTCTGGGGAAGTGGAAGGTCTGGGGAAGTGGAAGGTCTGGGGAAGTGGAAGGTCTGGGGAAGTGGAAGGTCAGGGGAAGTGGAAGGTCAGGGGAAGTGGAAGGTCTGGGGAAGTGGAAGGTCTGGGGAAGTGGAAGGTCTGGGGAAGTGGAAGGTCTGGGGAAGTGGAAGTCTGGGGAAGTGGACGGTCTGGGGAAATGGAAGGTCTGGGGAAGTGGAAGGTCTGGGGAAGTGGAAGGTCAGGGGAAGTGGAAGGTCTGGGGAAGTGGAAGGTCTGGGGAAGTGGAAGGTCTGGGGAAGTGGAAGGTCTGGGGAAGTGGAAGGTCTGGTGAAGTGGAAGGTCTGAGGAAGTGGAAGGTCTGGGGAAGTGGAAGGTCTGGGGAAGTGGAAGGTCTGGGGTAGTGGAAGGTCGGGGGAAGTGGAAGGTCTGTGCAAGTGGAAGGTCTGGGGAAGTGGAAGGTCTGGGTAAGTGGAAGGTCTGTGCAAGTGGAAGGTCTGTGCAAGTGGAAGGTCTGTGCAAGTGGAAGGTCTGGGGAAGTGGAAGGTCTGTGCAAGTGGAAGGTCTGTGCAAGTGGAAGGTCTGTGCAAGTGGAAGGTCTGTGCAAGTGGAAGGTCTGGGGAAGTGGAAGGTCTGTGCAAGTGGAAGGTCTGTGCAAGTGGAAGGTCTGTGCAAGTGGAAGGTCTGTGCAAGTGGAAGGTCTGTGCAAGTGGAAGGTCTGGGGAAGTGGAAGGTCTGTGCAAGTGGAAGGTCTGGGGAAGTGGAAGGTCTGTGCAAGTGGAAGGTCTGTGCAAGTGGAAGGTCTGTGCAAGTGGAAGGTCTGTGGAAGTGGAAGGTCTGGGGAAGTGGGAGGTCTGGGGAAGTGGAAGGTCTGTGCAAGTGGAAGGTCTGGGGAAGTGGAAGGTCTGGGGAAGTGGAAGGTCTGTGCAAGTGGAAGGTCTGTGCAAGTGGAAGGTCTGTGCAAGTGGAAGGTCTGTGCAAGTGGAAGGTCTGTGCAAGTGGAAGGTCTGGGGAAGTGGAAGGTCTGTGCAAATGGAAGGTCTGTGCAAGTGGAAGGTCTGTGCAAGTGGAAGGTCTGTGCAAGTGGAAGGTCTGGGGAAGTGGATGGTCTGTGCAAGTGGAAGGTCTGTGCAAGTGGAAGGTCTGTGCAAGTGGAAGGTCTGTGGAAGTGGAAGGTCTGGGGAAGTGGGAGGTCTGGGAAAGTGGAAGGTATGTGCAAGTGGAAGGTCTGGGGAAGTGGAAGGTCTGGGGAAGTGGAAGGTCTGTGCAAGTGGAAGGTCTGTGCAAGTGGAAGGTCTGTGCAAGTGGAAGGTCTGGGGAAGTGGAAGGTCTGTGCAAATGGAAGGTCTGTGCAAGTGGAAGGTCTGTGCAAGTGGAAGGTCTGTGCAAGTGGAAGGTCTGGGGAAGTGGAAGGTCTGTGCAAGTGGAAGGTCTGTGCAAGTGGAAGGTCTGTGCAAGTGGAAGGTCTGTGGAAGTGGAAGGTCTGGGGAAGTGGGAGGTCTGGGGAAGTGGAAGGTCTGTGCAAGTGGAAGGTCTGGGGAAGTGGAAGGTCTGGGGAAGTGGAAGGTCTGTGCAAGTGGAAGGTCTGTGCAAGTGGAAGGTCTGTGCAAGTGGAAGGTCTGTGCAAGTGGAAGGTCTGTGCAAGTGGAAGGTCTGGGGAAGTGGAAGGTCTGTGCAAATGGAATGTCTGTGCAAGTGGAAGGTCTGTGCAAGTGGAAGGTCTGTGCAAGTGGAAGGTCTGGGGAAGTGGAAGGTCTGTGCAAGTGGAAGGTCTGTGCAAGTGGAAGGTCTGGGGAAGTGGAAGGTCTGTGCAAATGGAAGGTCTGTGCAAGTGGAAGGTCTGTGCAAGTGGAAGGTCTGTGCAAGTGGAAGGTCTGTGCAAGTGGAAGGTCTGTGCAAGTGGAAGGTCTGGGCAAGTGGGAGGTCTGTGCAAGTGGAAGGTCTGTGCAAGTGGAAGGTCTGTGCAAGTGGAAGGTCTGTGCAAGTGGAAGGTCTGTGCAAGTGGAAGGTCTGGGCAAGTGGGAGGTCTGGGCAAGTGGAAGGTCTGGGGAAGTGGAAGGTCTGGGCAAGTGGAAGGTCTGGGGAAGTGGAAGGTCTGGGGAAGTGGAAGGTCTGGGGAAGTGGAAGGTCTGGGGAAGTGGGAGGTCTGGGGAAGGCAGACGTCCCCAAGAGAGAGGCCTCAGACCATCTGCTTTACCACCTCACGGCTCCCATTGATTATTTCATTACTCTCTCTCACCACTTTCTCTCACTTCTCTCACCACTTTCTCCCACTTTTCTCCTCCTCACCTCAAGTGAGGCATCGCTCCTCTTCCTCCTTTCTTCAACCTCATACATGAGAGCATCGCGGAGGCATCATGCCTCTTGTTTGGTGGTCTCTATTGGCCTGTCATCGCCGTGTGCAGGAAGCAACAGTCTGCTGGATCACACACCTCAAGACAATACAACACGTTACCTAGGAACATTAACCTTGGTGTTACCTGTGTCTTACCAACTACCACCAAACTCCTGTAAATATTTCTAAGGCAACTAACCTCTAATATCTAATGTCTAAAGTATCTAATTCTAGTATCTAAATTATCTAATTCTAATATCTAAAGTACCTGCAATAATGTTAATTATTTAATGTAAGTTCGACCTTACATTAAATAATTAACTCCGTAAACAGCCAGCAGAGTTATACAGCAGGCAGAGAGCAGCATACTCATACTAAGCAGAGAGCAGCATACTCATACTAAGCAGAGAGCAGCATACTCATACTAAGCAGAGAGCAGCATACTCATACTAAGCAGAGAGCAGCATACTCATACTAAGCAGAGAGCAGCATACTCATACTAAGCAGAGAGCAGCATACTCATACTAAGCAGAGAGCAGCATACTCATACTAAGCAGAGAGCAGCATACTCATACTAAGCAGAGAGCAGCATACTCATACTAAGCAGAGAGCAGCATACTCATACTAAGCAGAGAGCAGCATACTCATACTAAGCAGAGAGCAGCATACTCATACTAAGCAGAGAGCAGCATACTCATACTAAGCAGAGAGCAGCATACTCATACTAAGCAGAGAGCAGCATACTCATACAATAAGCAGAGAGCAGCATACTCACACAATAAGCAGAGAGCAGCATACTCATACAATAAGCAGAGAGCAGCATACTCATACAATAAGCAGAGAGCAGCATACTCATACAATAAGCAGAGAGCAGCATACTCACACAATAAGCAGAGAGCAGCATACTCACACTATAAGCAGAGAGCAGCATACTCACACAATAAGCAGAGAGCAGCATACTCATACAATAAGCAGAGAGCAGCATACTCACACAATAAGCAGAGAGCAGCATACTCACACTATAAGCAGAGAGCAGCATACTCACACAATAAGCAGAGAGCAGCATACTCACACAATAAGCAGAGAGCAGCATACTCACAATAAGCAGAGAGCAGCATACTCACACTATAAGCAGAGAGCAGCATACTCACACAATAAGCAGAGAGCAGCATACTCACAATAAGCAGAAAGCAGCATACTCACAATAAGCAGAGAGCAGCATACTCACACAATAAGCAGAGAGCAGCATACTCACACAATATGCAGAGAGCAGCATACACAAATAGTAAGCAGAGAGCAGCATACTTACACAATAAGCAGGGATGTATAGTGTCAGCAGCATACTCACACTATAAGCAGAGAGCTGCATACTCACCCAATAAGCAGAGAGCAGCATACTCACACTATAAGCTGGGATGTATAGTGTCAGCAGCATACTCACACTATAAGCAGAGAGCTGCATACTCACAATAGGCAGAGAGCAGCATACTCACACAATAAGCAGAGAGCAGCATACTCACACAATAAGCAGAGAGCAGCATACTCACACAATAAGCAGAGAGCAGCATATTCACACAATAAGCAGAGAGCAGCATTCTCACACAATAAGCAGAGAGCAGCATACTCACACAATATGCAGAGAGCAGCATACACAAATAGTAAGCAGAGAGCAGCATACTTACAAAATAAGCAGGGATGTATAGTGTCAGCAGCATACTCACACTATAAGCAGAGAGCTGCATACTCACAATAATCATAATTGTCAGTACATTGACTTACTTGCTTTAAGAACAAATACAAAAAAAAATTGAATTAAGTAGAGTGCTCCCTGAAGAAGATAGATGGTTCTTGTCTATCACCTAATATTAGAAACAATCAATACTATGCTCTAACTTCTTAACATCAGTAAATAAATCAGTGTCAACACATCATCATATACAATGTCAACATTGCACCACAAACATCATATGACAGTATAATGATGATAATAACACCATCTCCCTACCCACACAGTCTTACAAGAGCAACACAGTCACTGACCTAGTGATTTTACCTGACCTTCTAACATGGCTTTCTAGTCTGGCCTTCTAACATGACCCTCTAACCTGACTTTCTAACATGACCCTCTAACCTGACCTTCTAACATGACCCTCTGACCTGACCTTCTAACCTAACCTAACCTAACCTAACCTAACCTAACCTGACCTTCTAACCTGACCTTCTAACCTGACCTAACCTGACCTTCTAACCTGACCTTCTAACCTGACCTTCTAACCTTACCTTCTAACCTGACCTTTTAATGTGATCTTCTAGCCTGACCATCTAGCCTGACCTTCTAACCTAATCTTCTAACCTGATCTTTTAACCTGACCTTCTGCCTTACCTTGAGGTGCTTCCGGGGCTTAGCGTCCCCGCGGCCCGGTCGTCGACCAGGCCACCTGGTTACTGGACTGGTCAACCAGGCTGTTGGACGCGGCTGCTCGCAGCCTGACGTATGAGTCACAGCCTGGTTGATCAGGTATCCTTTGGAGGTGCTTATCCAGTTCTCTCTTGAACACTGTGAGGGGTCAACCAGTTATGCCCCTTATGTGTAGTGGAAGCGTGTTGAACAGTCTCGGGCCTCTGATGTTGATAGAGTTCTCTCTCAGAGTACCTGTTGCACCTCTGCTTTTCAACGGGGGTATTCTGCACATCCTGCCATGTCTTCTGGTCTCATGTGGTGTTATTTCTGTGTGCAGGTTTGGGACCAGCCCCTCTAATATTTTCCACGTGTAAATTATTATGTATCTCTCCCGCCTGCGCTCAAGGGAAGATTTAGGCTCTTTAGTCGGTCCCAGTAGTTTAGATGTTTTACTGAGTGGATTCTAGCAGTAAAGGATCTCTGCACGCTCTCCGTGTCAGCAATTTCTCCAGCTTTGAAAGGGGCTGTCATTGTGCAGCAGTACTCCACTCTAGAGAGCACAAGCGTCTTGAAGAGTATCATCATCGGTATAGCATCTCTAGTGTGAAAGGTTCTTGTTATCCAACCTGTCATTTTTCTTGCAGTTGTGACGGCTACTTTATTGTGTTCTTTAAAGGTAAGGTCTTCCGATATGAGTACACCCAGATCCTTTACATTGCCTTTTCGTTCTATGTTATGATTTGCCTGAGTTTTGTACGTGGATTCCGTTTACATATTTTAATTTTTTCCGTAGCGCATGAGCTGGAACTTATCTTCGTTAAACACCATATTATTTTTTGTAGCCCATAGAAAGACCTGATTTACATCTGATTGGAGGTTTGCCGTGTCCTCTATGTTGTCTACTCTCATGAAGATCCTAGTGTCATCTACAAAGGATGATACAGTACCATAGATTGTGTCCTTGTCTATGTCCGATATGAGATTAGAAAAAGTACTGGAGCAAGCACAGTACCCTGGGGGGACTGAGCTCTTCACGGTTGATGGGCTGGATTTTATTTTATTGACTATTACACATTGGGTTCTTTTAGTCAGGAAATTGTTGATCCATCTGCCTATTTTTCCGGTAATTCCTTTTGAACGCATTTTATGTGCAATAACACCATGGTCACATTTGTCGAAGACTATTGCGAAATCTGTGTAAAAATACATCAGCGTTTTGTTTGTCTTCCATAGCATCTAATGCCATATCATAGTGGTCCAGCAACTGCGACAGGCAAGAGCGCCCTGTTCTGAAACCATGTTGTCCGGGGTTATGGAGATTCTGTGATTCCATGTATTTTGTGATCTTACTTCTTTTCACTCTCTCAAAGATTTTTATGATGTGTGATGTTAGTGCTATCGGTCTGTAATTTTTTCCTTCTGCCTTATTTCCTCCTTTATGGAGTGGTGCTATCTCTGCTGTTCTTAGTATGTCAGGGATAACGCCAGTATCTAGGCTTTGTCTCCACAGAATGTGGAGGGCCTGCGATAGTGGTTTTCTTTACAGTTCTTGATGAATATGGAGTTCCAAGAATCCGGGCCTGGTGCAGAGTGCGTAGGCATACTGTTTATGGCTTCTTCAAAATCCAGTGGGAATAGGGTGACATCTGATATTTGATTTGATGTTTGTATCATATCCATGAAAAATTCATTTGGGTTATCAATCTTTAGTGTGTTTAGTGGCTCGCTGAAAACAGAGTCTTACTGGTTCCTCAGCATTCCGCTCATTTCTTTGTTATCATCTGGGGGTGTCTGTGAAAGTTCCATCTCCCTTTCGCAGGGGCCCGATACTAGATGTGGTTTTTTATCTTGATTTTGCACAGGAGAAAAAGTATTTCGGATTTCTCTCTATTTCACTGATGGCCTTTTGCTCTCTTTGCCTCTCCTGGGTTTCGTATGATTCATTTAGCTTTAGTTCAATTGTTTCTACTTCTCTACCTAACCTTCTTCGCCGTTCTTGAGATAGAGTGCGACTCTCAAGTTGTTCCGCGATTCGTTTTCTTCGCCTATATAGGGAACGACGTTCCCGTTCCAGTCTTCATCTCTTCCTCTTTTCTTTCTTAGGGTATGCCGTTTGAGCATATTTCTAGTGCTATTGAGCATATTTTTTCCAGGCATTGGTTCAGGTTTGCATTTTCTAGCTGTTCTTCCAAGTTTATTTCTGTGAAGTCTTGGTTTATTTGCTTCTAACTTGATCTTTTAACCTGACCTTCTAACCTGACCTTCTAACCTGACCTTCTAACCTGACCGTCTAACCTGACCTTCTAACCTGACCTTCTAACCTGACCTTCTAATTTGACCTTTTAGCCTGACCTTCTAACTTGACCTTCTAACCTGACCTTTTAGCCTGACCTTCTAACCTGACCTTCTAACCTGACCGTCTAACCTGACCTTCTAACCTGACCTTCTAACCTGACCTTGTAACCTGACCTTCTAACCTGAACGTCTAACGTGACCTTCTAACCTGACCTTCTAACCTGACCTTCTAACCTGACCTTCTAACCTGACATTCAAACCTGACCTTCTAACTTGACATTCTACCCTGACATTCTAACCTGACCTTCTAACCTAACATTCTAACCTGACATTCTACCCTGACATTCTAACCTAACATTCTAACCTGACATTCTAACCTGACATTCAAACCTGACGTTCTAACCTGACGTTCTAACCTGACATTCTAACCTGATATTCTAACCTAACCTTCTAACCTGACCTTCTAACCTGACCTTCTAACCTGACATTCTAACCTGACATTCTAACCTGACATTCTAACCTGATATTCTAACCTGACATTCTAACCTGACATTCTAACCTGACCTTCTAACCTGACATTCTAACCTGACATTCTAACCTGACGTTCTAACCTAACATTCTAACCTGACATTCTAACCTGACATTCTAACCTGACCTTCTAACCTGACATTCTAACCTGACATTCTAACCTGACCTTCTAACCTGACATTCTAACCTGACATTCTAACCTGACATTCTAACCTGACATTCTAACCTGACATTCTAACCTGACCTTCTAACCTAACATTCTAACCTGACATTCTACCCTGACATTCTAACCTAACATTCTAACCTGACATTCTAACCTGACATTCTAACCTGACCTTCTAACCTGACATTCTAACCTAACATTCTAACCTGACATTCTACCCTGACATTCTAACCTGACATTCTAACCTGACCTTCTAACCTAACATTCTAACATGACATTCTACCCTGACATTCTAACCTAACATTCTAACCTGACATTCTAACCTGACCTTCTAACCTGACATTCTAACCTGACATTCTAACCTGACATTCTAACCTGACCTTCTAACTTAACATTCTAACCTGACATTCTAACCTGACCTTCTAACCTAATTCTAACCTAACATTCTAACCTGACATTCTACCCTGACATTCTAACATTCTAACCATTCTAACCTGACATTCTAACCTGACCTTCTAACCTAACATTCTAACCTGACATTCTAACCTGACCTGACATTCTAACCTGACCTTCTAACCTGACATTCTAACCTGACCTTCTAACCTGACATTCTACCCTGACATTCTAACCTAACATTCTAACCTGACATTCTAACCTGACCTTCTAACCTAACATTCTAACCTGACATTCTAACCTGACCTTCTAACCTAACATTCTAACCTGACCTTCTAACCTGACATTCTACCCTGACATTCTAACCTAACATTCTAACCTGACATTCTAACCTAACATTCTAACCTGACATTCTAACCTGACATTCTAACCTGACATTCTAACCTGACCTTCTAACCTAACATTCTAACCATTCTAACCTAACATTCTAACCTGACCTTCTAACCTGACCATTCTAACCTGACATTCTAACCTGACATTCTAACCTAACATTCTAACCTGACATTCTAACCTAACATTCTAACCTGACCTTCTAACCTGACCTTCTAACCTGACATTCTACCCTGACATTCTAACCTAACATTCTAACCTGACATTCTAACCTAACATTCTAACCTGACCTTCTAACCTGACGTTCTAACCTGACATCTAACCTAACCTAACATTCTAACCTGACATTCTAACCTAACATTCTAACCTGACCTTCTAACCTGACCTTCTAACCTGACCTTCTAACCTGACATTCTAACCTGACATTCTAACCTGACCTTCTAACCTGACATTCTAACCTGACATTCTAACCTGACCTTCTAACCTGACATTCTAACCTGACCTTCTAACCTGACCTTCTAACCTGACATTCTAACCTGACCTTCTAACCTGACCTTCTGACCTGACCGTCTAACGTGACCTTCTAACCTGACCTTCTAACCTGACCTTCTAACCTGACATTCTAACCTGACATTCTAACCTGACATTCTAACCTGACATTCTAACCTGACCTTCTAACCTGACATTCTAACCTGACCTTCTAACCTGACATTCTAACCGGACCTTCTAACCTGACATTCTAACCTGACCTTCTAACCTGACCTTCTAACCTGACCTTCTAACCTGACATTCTAACCTGACATTCTAACCTGACATTCTAACCTGACCTTCTAACCTGACCTTCTAACCTGACATTCTAACCTGACCTTCTAACCTGACCTTCTGACCTGACTGTCTAACGTGACCTTCTAACCTGACCTTCTAACCTGACATTCTAACCTGACATTCTAACCTGACATTCTAACCTGACATTCTAACCTGACCTTCTAACCTGACCTTCTAACCTGACCTTCTAACCTGACATTCTAACCTGACCTTCTAACCTGACATTCTAACCTGACCTTCTAACCTGGTAGTGTGTCGTCCTCTGTGGTTAGTTTCCACAACAAACAAACAAACAGCATTACATAAACAAATAAACATTAAAGTGATGTAGTATCTCTTTTCCTGTGGTGGATGATCATTATTCAAATGTATAAGTGTTTATGTGAACTTGCCACTTCACGCACGCGCGCTCGCGCACACACACACACACGCGTACACGACCTCACCATAGAACAAGGTGAGGTCACTGCGCTAGGAGAAAGGGCAGTAAACCAGGCGGCCTTGGAAGGGTTCAAAATTACGAGAGAGGAGGTCAAGAGACACCTGCTGGATCTGGATGTGAGAAAGGCTGTTGGTCCAGATGGGATCTCGCCATGGGTATTGAAAGAGTGTGCAGAGGCACTCTGCTCGTCACTCTCCATAGTGTATAATATGTCACTGGAGACGGGAGACCTACCAGAAATATGGAAGTCGGCTAATGTTGTCCCAATATACAAAAAGGGTGACAGACAAGAGGCACTGAACTACAGGCCAGTGTCCTTAACTTGTATACCATGCAAAGTGATGGAGAAGATCGTGAGAAAAAACTTAGTAACACATCTGGAGAGAAGGGACTTCGTGACAAATTGCGAACATGGGTTCAGGGAGGGTAAATCTTGCCTTCCTGGCTTAATGGAATTCTACGATCAGGAGACAAAGATTAAGCAAAAAAGAGAAGGCTGGGCAGACTGCATTTTTTTTTACTGTCGGAAAGCCTTTGATACAATCCCCCATAAGAGGCTGGTACATAAGCTGGAGAGACAGGCAGGAGTAACTGGTAAAGTGCTCAAGTGGATAAGGGAGTACCTAAGCACTAAGACGCAGAGAGTTACAGTGAGGGGTGAGACGTCAGATTGGCGTGAAAGTCACCAGTGGAGTCCCATAGGGCTCTGTATTCGGTCCTATCCTCTTTCTGATATACGTGTACGATCTCCAGGAGGGTATAGATTTATTTCTCTCAATGTTTGCTGACGATGCCAAAATTATGAGAAGGATTAAGACAGAGGATGACTTCTTGAGGCTTCAAGAAGATCTAGACAAACTAAAGGAATGGTCGAACAAATGGTTGTTAGAGTTTAACCCAAGCAAATGTAAAGTGATGAAGATAGGTGTAGGGAGCAGGAGGCCAGTTACAAGGTATCATTTGGGAGATGAAATTCTACACGAGTCAGAGAGAGAGAAAGACCTGGGGGTTGATATCACGCCAGACCTGTCTCCTGAAACCCATATCAAGAGGATAACATCAGCAGCATATGTCAGGTTGGCTAACATAAGAAAGGCATTTAGACACTTGTGCAAGGAATCATTCAGAACTTTGTATACCACATATGTCAGATCAATCCTGGAGTATGCAGCCCCAGCATGGAGTCCATATCTAGTCAAGCATAAGACCAAACTGGAAAAAGTTCAAAGGTTTGCCACCAGACTAGTACCCGGGCTGAGAGATATGAGCTACGAGGAGAGACTACGGGAATTAAACCTCACGTCGCAAGAAGACAGAAGAGTTAGGGGGGATATGATCACCACGTACAAGATTCTCAGAGGAATTGACAGGGTAGATAAAGACGGGCTATTTAACACAAGGGGCACACGCACTACGGGACACAGGTGGAAACTGTGTGCCCAAATGGGCCACAGAGATATTAGAAATTTTTTTTTTAGTGTCAGAGTAGTTGACAAATGGAATGCATTAGGAAGTGATGTGGTGGAGGCTGACTCCATACACAGTTTCAAGTGTAGATATGATAGAGCCCAATAGGCTCAGGAACCTGTACACCTGTTGATTGACGGTTGAGAGGCGGGACCAAAGAGCCAGAGCTCAACCCGTGCAAGCACAACTAGCTGAGTACAACTAGGTGAGTACACACACACACACACACACACACACACACACACACACACACACACACACACACACACACACACACACACACACACACACACACACACACACACACACACACACACACACGCACACACACACACACAAGTGAGTGAGGAAGTGTTTATTAGAGTTGGATGTGACAAAGGCTATAGGCCCAGATGGAATCTCCCCTTGGGTTCTAAAGGAAGGAGCAGGAGAACTGTGCCTACCACTCTCCATAGTGTATAACAAATCACTGGCAACAGGGGAACTGCCAGATATTTGGAAAGCAGCTAACGTAGTCCCGATATACAAGAAAGGGGATAGACAGGAGGCACTGAACTACAGGCCTGTGTCCCTAACCTGCATACCATGCAAGCTGATGGAGAAGATTGTGCGAAAAAAACTAGTGGAGCATCTGGAGCGAAGGAACTTTGTAACACAGCATCAACATGGTTTCAGGGATGGCAGGTCCTGCCTCACAGGGTTACTTGAATTCTACGACCAGGCAACAAAAATAAGGCAAGAAAAAGAAGGGTGGGCAGACTGCATATTTTTGGATTGTCAGAAAGCCTTTGATACAGTGCCACACAAGAGGCTAGTGCGAAAGTTGGAGACGCAGGCTGGAGTGAAAGGGAAGGTACTACGGTGGATAGAGGAGTACCTAAGCAACAGGAGACAACGAGTCAGTGTGAGGGGTGAGGTCTCAGATTGGCGAGACGTTACAAGTGGAGTCCCGCAAGGGTCAGTCCTTGGACCTATACTGTTTCTGGTATATGTAAATGATCTCCCAGAGGGTATAGATTCGTTCCTCTCAATGTTTGCCGACGATGCAAAAATTATGAGGAGGATTGAAACAGAGGATGATAGTAGGAGGCTACAAGATGACCTAGATAGACTGAGTGAATGGTCCAACAAATGGCTGTTGAAGTTCAACCCGAGTAAATGCAAAGTAATGAAACTAGGCAGTGGAAACAGGAGGCCAGACACAGGATACAGAATAGGAGATGAAGTACTTAATGAAACGGACAGAGAGAAAGATCTAGGAGTTGATATCACACCAAACCTGTCTCCTGAAGCCCACATAAAGAGAATAACGTCTGCGGCATATGCGAGGCTGGCTAACATCAGAACGGCGTTCAGGAACCAGTGTAAGGAATCATTCAGAATCTTGTACACAACATATGTAAGACCAATCCTGGAGTATGCGGCCCCAGCATGGAGCCCGTACCTTGTCAAGCACAAGACGAAGCTGGAAAAAGTCCAAAGGTATGCTACTAGACTAGTCCCAGAACTAAGAGGCATGAGTTATGAGGAAAGGCTGCGGGAAATGCACCTTACGACACTGGAAGACAGAAGAGTAAGGGGGGACATGATCACAACCTACAAAATCCTCAGGGGAATCGACCGGGTAAACAAGGAAGAACTATTCAACACTGGAGGGACGCGAACAAGGGGACACAGGTGGAAGCTGAGTACCCACATGAGCCACAGACACATTAGAAAGAATTTTTTTAGCGTCAGAGTGGTTGACAAATGGAATGCATTAGGCAGCGATGTGGTGGAGGCTGACTCCATACACAGTTTCAAATGTTGATATGATAGAGCCCAGTAGGCTCAGGAACCTGTATACCTGTAAACTATTTCAGAGTTAATTTGTGAATAACTGTGAAGATTGTTAATGATCTACAGTATTCCAAGTGTTATCTTACCAATCTTCAGTGACTGGGACAAGGTAGCATGTCAGCCACACATCTCGCCTCACATTAACCTTGTAACACATCTCGCCTCACATTAACCTTGTAACACATCTCGCCTCACATTAACCTTGTAACACATCTCGCCTCACATTAACCTTGTAACACATCTCGCCTCACATTAACCTTGTAACACATCTCGCCTCACATTAACCTTGTAACACACCTCGCCTCACATTAACCTTGTAACACATCTCGCCTCACATTAACCTTGTAACACATCTCGCCTCACATTAACCTTGTAACACACCATGCCTCACATTAACCTTGTAACACACCTCGCCTCACATTAACCTTGTAACACATCTCGCCTCACATTAACCTTGTAACACATCTCGCCTCACATTAACCTTGTAACACACCTCGCCTCACATTAACCTTGTAACACACCACGCCTCACATTAACCTTGTAACACATCTCGCCTCACATTAACCTTGTAACACATCTCGCCTCACATTAACCTTGTAACACACCACGCCTCACATTAACCTTGTAACACATCTCGCCTCACATTAACCTTGTAACACATCTCGCCTCACATTAACCTTGTAACACATCTCGCCTCACATTAACCTTGTAACACATCTCGCCTCACATTAACCTTGTAACACACCTCGCCTCACATTAACCTTGTAACACATCTCGCCTCACATTAACCTTGTAACACACCACGCCTCACATTAACCTTGTAACACATCTCGCCTCACATTAACCTTGTAACACATCTCGCCTCACATTAACCTTGTAACACACCACGCCTCACATTAACCTTGTAACACATCTCGCCTCACATTAACCTTGTAACACATCTCGCCTCACATTAACCTTGTAACACACCACGCCTCACATTAACCTTGTAACACATCTCGCCTCACATTAACCTTGTAACACATCTCGCCTCACATTAACCTTGTAACACACCACGCCTCACATTAACCTTGTAACACATCTCGCCTCACATTAACCTTGTAACACATCTCGCCTCACATTAACCTTGTAACACATCTCGCCTCACATTAACCTTGTAACACATCTCGCCTCACATTAACCTTGTAACACACCACGCCTCACATTAACCTTGTAACACATCTCGCCTCACATTAACCTTGTAACACATCTCGCCTCACATTAACCTTGTAACACACCACGCCTCACATTAACCTTGTAACACATCTCGCCTCACATTAACCTTGTAACACATCTCGCCTCACATTAACCTTGTAACACATCTCGCCTCACATTAACCTTGTAACACATCTCGCCTCACATTAACCTTGTAACACACCTCGCCTCACATTAACCTTGTAACACATCTCGCCTCACATTAACCTTGTAACACACCTCGCCTCACATTAACCTTGTAACACATAGTTAATAATACGAATACGTGGGTATTTACGCACCTATTCTTCACTACACCCCCTGCATCACTACCCTAGTTACCCATGCAGGGGGTGTGGGGGGTGAAGCCTGCACTGTTACCCATGCAGGGGGGGGTGTAGCCTGCACTGTTGCCCATGTAGGGGGTGTGGGGGTGTAGCCTGCACTGTTACCCATGCAGGGGGGGTGTAGCCTGCACTGTTACCCATGCAGGGGGGTGTAGCCTGCACTGTTGCCCATGTAGGGGGTGTGGGGGTGTAGCCTGCACTGTTACCCATGTAGAGGGTGAGGGGTGTAGCCTGCACTGTTACCCATGCAAGGGGGGTGTAGCCTGCACTGTTACCCATGCAGGGGGTGTAGCCTGCACTGTTACCCATGCAGGGGGGGTGTAGCCTGCACTGTTACCCATGCAAGGGGGGGGGGTGTAGCCTGCACTGTTGCCCATGCAGGGGGGGGGTGTAGCCTGCACTGTTACCCATGCAGGGGGGGGGTGTAGCCTGCACTGTTACCCATGCAGGGGGGGTGTAGCCTGCACTGTTACCCATGCAAGGGGGGTGTAGCCTGCACTGTTACCCATGCAGGGGGGGTGTAGCCTGCACTGTTACCCATGCAGGGGGGGGTGTAGCCTGCACTGTTGCCCATGCAAGGGGGGGGGGTGTAGCCAGCACTGTTACCCATGCAAGGGGGGGGGTGTAGCCTGCACTGTTACCCATGCAGGGGTGGGGGTGTAGCCTGCACTGTTGCCCATGCAAGGGGGGGGTGTAGCCTGCACTGTTACCCATGCAAGGGGGGGTGTAGCCTGCACTGTTGCCCATGCAGGGGGGGTGTAGCCTGCACTGTTACCCATGCAAGGGGGGGTGTAGCCTGCACTGTTACCCATGCAGGGGGGGTGTAGCCTGCACTGTTACCCATGTAGGGGGTGTGGGGTGTAGCCTGCACTGTTACCCATGCAGGGGGGGGGGTGTAGCCTGCACTGTTGTCCATGCAGGGGGTGTGGGGTGTAGCCTGCACTGTTACCCATGCAGGGGGGGGGGTGTAGCCTGCATTGTTACCCATGCAGGGGGGGTGTAGCCTGCACTGTTACCTATGCAGGGGGTGTGGGGTGTAGCCTGCACTGTTACCCATGCAGGGGGGGGTGTAGCCTGCACTGTTACCCATGCAAGGGGGGTGTAGCCTGCACTGTTGCCCATGCAGGGGGGGGGGTATAGCCTGCACTGTTACCCATGTAGGGGGTGTGGGGTGTAGCCTGCACTGTTACCCATGCAGGGGGTGTGGGGTGTAGCCTGCACTGTTACCCATGCCGGGGGGGTGTAGCCTGTACTGTTACTCATGTAGGGGGTGTTTGGTGTAGCCTGCACTGTTACCCATGTAGGGGGTGTGGGGTGTAGCCTGCACTGTTACCCATGCAGGGGGTGTGGGGTGTAGCCTGCACTGTTACCCATGCAGGGGGTGTGGGGTGTAGCCTGCACTGTTACCCATGCAGGGGGTGTGGGGTGTAGCCTGCACTGTTACCCATGTAGAGTGTGTAGCCTGCACTGTTACCTATGTAGGGGGTGTAGCCTGCACTGTTACCCATGCAGGGGGTGTGTGGTGTAGCCTGCACTGTTACCCATGTAGGGGGTGTGTGGTGTAGCCTGCACTGTTACCCATGTAGGGGGTGTGGGGTGTAGCCTGCACTGTTACCCATGTAGGGGGTGTGGGGTGTAGCCTGCACTGTTACCCATGCAGGGGGTGTGGGGTGTAGCCTGCACTGTTACCCATGCAGGGGGGGGGGGGTGTAGCCTGCACTGTTACCCACGTAGGGGGTGTGGGGTGTAGCCTGCACTGTTACCAATGTAGGGGGTGTGTGGTGTAGCCTGCACTGTTACCCATGTAGGGGGTGTAGCCTGCACTGTTACCCATGCAGGGGGTGTGGGGTGTAGCCTGCACTGTTACCCATGCAGGGGGGTGTAGCCTGCACTGTTACCCATGTAGGGGGTGTGGGGTGTAGCCTGCACTGTTACCCATGCAGGGGGTGTGTGGTGTAGCCTGCACTGTTACCCATGTAGGGGATGTAGCCTGCACTGTTACCCATGCAGGGGGTGTGTGGTGTAGCCTGCACTGTTACCCATGTAGGGGGTGTAGCCTGCACTGTTACCCATGCAGGGGGTGTGTGGTGTAGCCTGCATTGTTACCCATGTAGGGGGTGTGTGGTGTAGCCTGTACTGTTACCCATGTAGGGGGGTGTGTGGTGTAGCCTGTACTGTTACCCATGCAGGGGGTGTGTGGTGTAGCCTGCACTGTTACCCATGTAGGGGGTGTGGGGTGTAGCCTGCACTGTTACCCATGTAGGGGGTGTGGGGGTGTAGCCTGCACTGTTACCCATGTATGGGGTGTAGCCTGCACTGTTACCCATGTAGGGGGTGTAGCCGGCACTGTTACCCATGCAGGGGGTGTGGGGTGTAGCCTGCACTGTTACCCATGTAGGGGGTGTAGCCTGCACTGTTACCCATGCAGGGGGTGTGGGGTGTAGCCTGCACTGTTACCCATGCAGGGGGTGAGGGGTGTAGCCTGCACTGTTACCCATGCAGGGGGGTGTAGCCTGCACTGTTACCCATGCAGGGGGTGTGGGGTGTAGCCTGCACTGTTACCCATGCAGGGGGTGTGGGGTGTAGCCTGCACTGTTACCCATGCAGGGGGTGTGGGGTGTAGCCTGCACTGTTACCCATGCAGGGGGTGTGGGGTGTAGCCTGCACTGTTACCCATGCAGGGGGGTGTGGGGTGTAGCCTGCACTGTTACCCATGTAGGGGGTGTAGCCTGCACTGTTACCCATGCAGGGGGTGTGGGGTGTAGCCTGCACTGTTACCCATGCAGGGGGTGTGGGGTGTAGCCTGCACTGTTACCCATGCAGGGGGGTGTGGGGTGTAGCCTGCACTGTTACCCATGTAGGGGGTGTAGCCTGCACTGTTACCCATGCAGGGGGTGTGGGGTGTAGCCTGCACTGTTACCCATGTAGGGGGTGTAGCCTGCACTGTTACCCATGCAGGGGGTGTGGGGTGTAGCCTGCACTGTTACCCATGCAGGGGGTGTGGGGTGTAGCCTGCACTGTTACCCATGTAGGGGGTGTGGGGGTGTAGCCTGCACTGATACCCATGCAGGGGGTGTGTGGTGTAGCCTGCACTGTTACCCATGCAGGGGGTGTGGGGGTGTAGCCTGCACTGTTACCCATGCAGGGGGTGTAGCCTGTACTGTTACCCATGCAGGGGGGGTGTAGCCTGCACTGTTACCCATGCAGGGGGGTGTAGCCTGCACTGTTACCCATGCAGGGGGGTGTAGCCTGCACTGTTACCCATGCAGGGGGTGTGGGGGTGTATCCTGCACTGTTACCCATGCAGGGGGGTGTAGCCTGCACTGTTACCCATGCAGGGGGCGGGGGGTGTAGCCTGCACTGTTACCCATGCAGGGGGTGTGGGGTGTAGCCTGCACTGTTACCCATGCAGGGGGTGTGTGGTGTAGCCTGCACTGTTACCCATGCAGGGAGTGTGGGGTGTAGCCTGCACTGTTACCAATGCAGGGGGTGGGGGGTGTAGCCTGCACTGTTACCCATGCAGGGGGTGTAGGGTGTAGCCTGCACTGTTACCCATGCAGGGGGTGTGGGGGGTGTTGCCTGCACTGTTACCTATGCAGGGAGTGTGGGGGTTTAGCCTGCACTGTTACCCATGCAGGGGGGTGTAGGGTGTAGCCTGCACTGTTACCCATGCAGGGGGTGTGGGGGGTGTAGCCTGCACTGTTACCTATGCAGGGAGTGTGGGGGTTTAGCCTGCACTGTTACCCATGCAGGGGGTGTAGGGTGTAGCCTGCACTGTTACCCATGCAGGGGGTGTGGGGGGTGTAGCCTGCACTGTTACCTATGCAGGGAGTGTGGGGGTTTAGCCTGTACTGTTACCCATGTAGGGGTGTGGGGGTGTAGCCTGCACTGATACCCATGCAGGGGGGGGGTGTAGCCTGCACTGTTACCCATGCAGGGGGGGGGTGTAGCCTGCACTGTTACCCATGTAGGGGTGTGGGGTGTAGCCTGCACTGTTACCCATGCAGGGGGTGTGGGGTGTAGCCTGCACTGTTACCCATGTAGGGGGTGTGGGGTGTAGCCTGCACTGTTACCCATGCAGGGGGTGTGGGGTGTAGCCTGCACTGTTACCCATGTAGGGGGTGTGGGGGGTGTAGCCTGCACTGTTACCCATGCAGGGGGGCGTGTAGCCTGCACTGTTACCCATGTAGGGGGGGTGTAGCCTGCACTGTTACCCATGCAGGGGGGTGTAGCCTGCACTGTTACCCATGCAGGGGGTGTGGGGGTGTAGCCTGCACTGTTACCCATGCAGGGGGTGTGGGGTGTAGCCTGCACTGTTACCCATGTAGGGGGTGTGGGGGTGTAGCCTGCACTGTTACCCATGCAGGGGGGGTGTAGCCTGCACTGTTACCCTTACAGGGGGTGTGGGGGTGTAGCCTGCACTGTTACCCTTGCAGGGGGTGTGGGGTGTAGCCTGCACTGTTACCCATGCAGGGATTAATGCCCACCTGCTACAGGTAACGATAGCTCAGAGGACTTTTTGCACTGCGCATGTATAGTAATTTCAGTTCCAAATAAATCAAAGCTTTTAATACTGGCGCTTCCACGCCTTTGTGTCATTTCTTCCCCTCATATGAGACCTGAGTATGTGGAGTATACCTCAGAGATTGTGATCACTTTGGGTGTCCATACCTCAGAGATTATGATCACTTTGGGTATCCATACCTCAGAGATTATGATCACTTTGGGTATCCATACCTCAGAGATTATGATCACTTTGGGTATCCATACCTCAGAGATTGTAATCACTCTTTTATTAACACATTTAGGTACATCTGTATTTGTGCAGTTACCCTGGACTATGATGGGGCGCACAGTGTCAAAAATTATATACTTGATGTTAAGATCCCCATCACACAGGATGGTTAGTCATACTGGCAGACTTTGGGTGCATAATGAGGATATCCTCAAGAACACGAGAGTGAATAAAGTAATTGCAAAGCTCCAGGTACCTCATGCCAACTGGTCTGAATGGTCTGATAACTAGGCATTCGGTGATGTAGTGCGGGAGATCATGCCGCAGTTCTGCTCACAGAGTTTGCACCTGGAGTGCTCAGGATTGGGAGATCCGTCACCTGTAGCCCCCTGCCACAGGTAACGGTAACCCAACCTGATCCTGGCAACCACTGTGTCGCACAGTCTGGTCGATGTTTTGTGCTGACCATAAACATCGGTTTCAAAACTGAACAAATCATAGCTTTTTATACTAGTGCTTTCAGGTCGTTGAGTGTCAGTAATTTCTCTCAAATCAGGCCTGAGCGCTTGGAACAATATTGTTTTGTCAGCAGAGATGGGGATACCTAGGTCTAATTCATCTTTGTTACACCCTAATTTGGCTGTAATGTCTGTGTTATTATGATGGATTATATTTGTGAGTGATGGTCTCCATACAATGGTGATTCGAAACGTTTTACTTTGTGAGGCAATTAGATCATTTATAACTGGTAATGTGAGGTTCTTGCTGTCGATCTTCCAGGAGAAGTTTTCAGTTGCTTGAAGAGCAGACTTTGACTCATAAAATAATATTCCTCCTCCTATGTTTGGTTATGAACAGGTAACTAGCTGTAGTGCCGCTAGTTCTGTTTGTGTGGAGGTCAGCCAGTAGTTTAACCTGACACTGATAGTCTGTGTGCAAATATTATTACTGTACTGTAAACCCTACATGCTGCTGCAGTCCGTACAGTAGAGGATTGGACTGAGCCGTCGGTGTAGACACAGTGCTCGTGAGATCTTAAATTTTCGATGGAGGAGGCAATTGTTTCAAGTGTGAGAGCTTTGAGAAGAGCAAGATTCTCATTACCTTACTTGGTGTCGGGTGTGTATGATACTTTTGTATCATACAGAGTGCGGTACAGATAAAGAGGAATATCGGAGACAGGTAGATTACATTTAAAAGCAATGATGAGTTTGATGAGATTGTAGGAAATTTTACTCAATCATTTATCATAAAGGGAGTGAGTTGGCATGTTGGCATCAGTCAATAGGGTGTTAACAGCACTGAATAATTTGTCCCTGAGAAATGCATGAGATTTGTGACCAGTACTTAATGTAACTCCACGGATATCTAGATGCAGGTTTCACTATCGCTTCACCAGATCACTAAACATTGCTGTGTACTTACTGCTAACTGACGTAATCTTCTCCAGAGGCATCTCGTGCACACCTCTCTCAAAAATAGCAGAAAAGTAGTGGCAAGAAGTTCTTTCTGTCATCAATTCTCACTTTTCTGTCATCTGTCATCATCGTCATCAATTCCCACGTGACTGCACCAATTGCCTTCATACTTTTCTTAGATTGTCCTCTTTTGTGGGTATAACAGTGAGTCATTGTCCTCAGCTCAGCATCTTGGCTTCTGCAACCTGGGCCAGAACTGCAGTGGAAGGGCCGCTGGCTAGCTTCAAGACCACACTCTTGTTCTTGTTAGAGGTCAATGAACGGGTCTCAGGCAGAGACTGTCCAGAGTGGTGGAGGTGGCAATGGACCCACCTTGCTTGATGACGTCTGGAGAGTGAGTGCTTCAACCAATGGCAGTCTGAGACAGGCTGGACATGGTGTTAAAGTACGCCTCCCATTGGATAATATGTTTCATAATACATGTTCACGGCAGTTTCGGTATTCGATCAAGATGTTGAATGGCTCTCAGAACGCGGCCAGGGGGGGGGGGTACTGAGGAGAAGGACTGAGGTCACAACTAGAGCATCCCTGCTGATGCTGCGCTCACCTTTCATCTCGTCCTCTTCTTGCTGATGCTGGTCTCATTCTCCCTCTTTTCCCCTCACTGCTTGACTTACCTTCCCCCCTTTCCCCCCCCCTCCCCCTCCCTCATCCGGGACGACCATTCCCCTCACGCAGCGGCCGGGATCATCTCACCAATCCGGCCCGCACCAGCGCCTCACCATTGTTGACACAACTGTACGAGAGGCGGGATAAAGCCAGACTGAAAGAGAGCAGCGATAACCCGGAGAGACCCTTTCTCAGGGCTCTATGGAGGGTGAGAGAATGGCCCTCGTGAACCCTGCACCATGAATGACGCTCCAGGAGCCCTGACCAGTGAAGAGGCTCGGCTCCACCCCGAGGTAAACACCGCCGCGCACAACCGCTTCTTCGGCCCAATAGAAATATTTGTTTCCCGCCACTAACGGCCAGGGAGCCGAGGGGCCGCGGGCGACAGGGGTCCTCGGTCTAGACAACTTGACGTAATTACACTTTACATATAGAGAGCATGTCAATATTGACACGAGTTGTCAAGTGGTGCTCAGAGCTTGAACTACGACCTGTAGTCCTGCAGGTGAGGGTCAAGCTGTGAGGCTGTAGCTCCCGGACCCCGCCTGCCCGCCATCACCTCAATGTGTCAACATCTCCTTTTTTCCAGTATTCGATACTTGACTCAGGTCAAGTATGTGTGTAGACGATACCTTACTGCGGTCAAATGTGTCGTCCACTTTACTTGTAAATTTTTACCACATGTTCACTTAGCTAGTAAGTGTTCACCAGTTGTTCACTTACCTAGTAAGTGTTCACCACTTGTTCACTTACCTAGTAAGTGTTCACCGCTTGTACACTTACCTAGTAAGTGTTCACCACTTGTTCACTTACCTAGTAAGTGTTCACCGCTTGTACACTTACCTAGTAAGTGTTCACCACTTGTTCACTTACCTAGTAAGTGTTCACCGCTTGTACACTTACCTAGTAAGTGTTCACCACTTGTTCACTTACCTAGTAAGTGTTCACCGCTTGTACACTTACCTAGTAAGTGTTCACCACTTACTAGGTAAGTAGTGATTAAAATTATGTGATTAAAAATACTCTTATGTATTGGATCTTGTATATTATTATTATTATTATTATTATTATTATTATTATTATTATTATTATTATTATTATTATTATTATTATTATTATTATTACTTATGTGATTTTTTGTTTTGTTTATAGGCTAGAACCTGAGACGTGTGAATGTGTGAGATGTATGAAAGGAAATGACACCAAGTGCAGACGAGGAGTCACAATAACGGGGCTGAAGTATGGTGACCAGACCACACACTAAAAAGTGAAGGGACGAAGACGTTTCGGTCCGTCCTGGACCATTCTCAATCGAGAATGAGAATTCACAATGGACTTGACAATGGTCCACAATTACACCAAGTGTTTCACACTCTCCTGGGTGCTTGTTAAGGTCTGAGTGTGTGGTTAGGACAAGACTTACAGCTCAACGTCTAATGAGGTCATTAGTGGTTGGGTTGTAAGTCTCGTCGTTTGTTATCAAATGCTAAACTAACACTTTGAATTTTCTTATCATCTACGGCGCTAATTACCAAACTACCTTTTTTTAATCCTCTCGCTAAACTATGTACTTAACACACACATGGAACAATCCTGAGAAGAATGTCAAGATCTTTGGTGACTGAAGTCAACAGGAACGGAAAATAAGTCAACAATCTGCGGTCGAAATTGAGATTGACCAGAATTTTTTAATTATCAGGAGAAAGCGCCAAGCCATTACGACTTTATAACACATGGAAGGGGTAAGGTTAAGGATTTGGGGTGGGACGGGGGAGGGGGGAATGGTGCCCAACCACTTGGACGGTCGGGGATTGAACGCCGACCTGCATGGAGCAAGACCGTCACTCTACCGTCCAGTCAAAGTGGTTGGACGGTAAAATCCAGCCTTCTCCCTTCAACACAGGGAAGAATGCTCCCTTCAACACAGGGAAGAATGCTCCCTTCAACACAGAGAAGAATGCTCCCTTCAACACAGGGAAGACTCCTCCCTTCAACACAGGGAAGAATGCTCCCTTCAACACAGGGAAGAATGTTCCCTTCAACACAGGGAAGTATCCTCCCTTCAACACAGGGAAGAATGCTCCCTTCAACACAGGGAAGAATGCTCCCTTCAACACAGGGAAGACTCCTCCCTTCAACACAGGGAAGTATCCTCCCTTCAACACAGGGAAGAATGCTCCCTTCAACACAGGGAAGAATGCTCCCTTCAACACAGGGAAGACTCCTCCCTTCAACACAGGGAAGAATGCTCCCTTCAACACAGGGAAGAATGCTCCCTTCAACACAGGGAAGAATGCTCCCTTCAACACAGGGAAGACTCCTCCCTTCAACACAGGGAAGACTCCTCCCTTCAACACAGGGAAGACTCCTCCCTTCAACACAGGGAAGACTCCTCCCTTCAACACAGGGAAGACTCCTCCCTTCAACACAGGGAAGTATCCTCCCTTCAACACAGGGAAGACTCCTCCCTTCAACACAGGGAAGAATGCTCCCTTCAACACAGGGAAGAATGTTCCCTTCAACACAGGGAAGTATCCTCCCTTCAACACAGGGAAGAATGCTCCCTTCAACACAGGGAAGAATGCTCCCTTCAACACAGGGAAGACTCCTCCCTTCAACACAGGGAAGTATCCTCCCTTCAACACAGGGAAGAATGCTCCCTTCAACACAGGGAAGAATGCTCCCTTCAACACAGGGAAGACTCCTCCCTTCAACACAGGGAAGAATGCTCCCTTCAACACAGGGAAGAATGCTCCCTTCAACACAGGGAAGAATGCTCCCTTCAACACAGGGAAGACTCCTCCCTTCAACACAGGGAAGACTCCTCCCTTCAACACAGGGAAGACTCCTCCCTTCAACACAGGGAAGACTCCTCCCTTCAACACAGGGAAGACTCCTCCCTTCAACACAGGGAAGTATCCTCCCTTCAACACAGGGAAGACTCCTCCCTTCAACACAGGGAAGTATCCTCCCTTCAACACAGGGAAGACTCCTCCCTTCAACACAGGGAAGTATCCTCCCTTCAACACAGGGAAGACTCCTCCCTTCAACACAGGGAAGTATCCTCCCTTCAACACAGGGAAGAATGCTCCCTTCAACACAGGGAAGAATGCTCCCTTCAACACAGGGAAGACTCCTCCCTTCAACACAGGGAAGAATGCTCCCTTCAACACAGGGAAGACTCCTCCCTTCAACACAGGGAAGAATGCTCCCTTCAACACAGGGAAGAATGCTCCCTTCAACACAGGGAAGAATGCTCCCTTCAACACAGGGAAGACTCCTCCCTTCAACACAGGGAAGACTCCTCCCTTCAACACAGGGAAGACTCCTCCCTTCAACACAGGGAAGACTCCTCCCTTCAACACAGGGAAGACTCCTCCCTTCAACACAGGGAAGTATCCTCCCTTCAACACAGGGAAGACTCCTCCCTTCAACACAGGGAAGTATCCTCCCTTCAACACAGGGAAGACTCCTCCCTTCAACACAGGGAAGTATCCTCCCTTCAACACAGGGAAGACTCCTCCCTTCAACACAGGGAAGTATCCTCCCTTCAACACAGGGAAGAATGCTCCCTTCAACACAGGGAAGAATGCTCCCTTCAACACAGGGAAGACTCCTCCCTTCAACACAGGGAAGAATGCTCCCTTCAACACAGGGAAGACTCCTCCCTTCAACACAGGGAAGAATGCTCCCTTCAACACAGGGAAGAATGCTCCGTTCAACACAGGGAAGAATGCTCCCTTCAACACAGGGAAGAATGCTCCCTTCAACACAGGGAAGAATGCTCCCTTCAACACAGGGAAGAATGCTCCCTTCAACACAGGGAAGACTCCTCCCTTCAACACAGGGAAGACTCCTCCCTTCAACACAGGGAAGACTCCTCCCTTCAACACAGGGAAGACTCCTCCCTTCAACACAGGGAAGACTCCTCCCTTCAACACAGGGAAGTATCCTCCCTTCAACACAGGGAAGAATGCTCCCTTCAACACAGGGAAGACTCCTCCCTTCAACATAGGGAAGAATGCTCCCTTCAACACAGGGAAGAATGCTCCCTTCAACACAGGGAAGTATCCTCCCTTCAACACAGGGAAGAATGCTCCCTTCAACACAGGGAAGACTCCTCCCTTCAACACAGGGAAGAATGCTCCCTTCAACACAGGGAAGAATGCTCCCTTCAACACAGGGAAGAATGCTCCCTTCAACACAGGGAAGACTCCTCCCTTCAACACAGGGAAGACTCCTCCCTTCAACACAGGGAAGACTCCTCCCTTCAACACAGGGAAGACTCCTCCCTTCAACACAGGGAAGACTCCTCCCTTCAACACAGGGAAGACTCCTCCCTTCAACACAGGGAAGACTCCTCCCTTCAACACAGGGAAGACTCCTCCCTTCAACACAGGGAAGACTCCTCCCTTCAACATAGCAGTGTTGAAGGGAGGTGAATGTTATTGTTATACGATTTCTTCAGAAACAAACAAATCGTATAACAATAACACTCCCGCCGACATCTGGCAACTGTACGCTCGTTGCCATAGTTCACGACCCGACGATAATCACCTGAAATTCCTCCATTTTTAATACCTGTCCAGATCTTGTATCGGGAGAATTTACTTCCCTATTTTGTAATAGTCTACAAATTAGCAAACGTTGCTGTTTAATTCTATGTCACAGTTGTTTATGTCTATATCTGTAAAATATATTATTGCCTGTTGGCTTATTGGAGGTGAACGGCCAGACGCTGGGAGCTAGTCTCACTAAAGTTTGCAGGGTGACTGGTCTTTGGATGGGGTGGATCATAGTCGAAATCTTTTACACCACGTTTGACTTAAATGGTAAAGCTTACTAACTTTCGATCTCGCTTAAGATAAGACGTCATCCTCACTATGATCATAAAGATGAAGTGAAAAGGTGCTGATTAGAGAGGTGGTGATAGGTAAGGTAGGTGGTGAAAGGTAAGGAAGGTGGTGAAAGGTAAGGAAGGTGGTGAAAGGTAAGGGAGGTGGTGAAAGGTAAGGAAGGTGGTGAAAGGTAAGGAAGGTAGTGAAAGGTAAGGGAGGTGGTGAAAGGTAAGGGAGGTGGTGAAAGGTAAGGAAGGTGGTGAAAGGTAAGGAAGGTGGTGAAAGGTAAGGGAGGTGGTGAAAGGTGAGGAAGGTGGTGAAAGGTAAGAAAGATAGTGAAAGGTAAGGTGAAAGGGTAGGTAAGTTATGTCTGGTAGGTTAGGTTAGGTAAGTTACATTAGGATCTTCTTGAGGTTGTCTAATGATAATTTCGGGGCTTAGCGTCCCCGCGGCCCGGTCCTCGACCAGGCCTCCTTTTTGTTACACACTCCCAGGAAGCAGCCCGTAACAGCTGTCTAACTCCCAGGTACCTATTTACTGCTAGGTAACAGGGGCATCAGGGTGAAAGAAACTCTGCCCATTTGTTTCCGCCTCCACCGGGGATCGAACCCGGAACCTCAGGACTACGAATCCGAAGCGCTGTCTACTCAGCTGGCAGGCCCCTACAGGACAGACTAAGTTAGTATAGGTAAGTTGCATTATTAAGTTATGGAAGTTAGCCCAAGTTAGGATGGGTAAGTTATGTCACGAAGGATTGGTTGTGTAAGTTCTATCAGGTAGGTAAGGATATGTAAGTTGGAATACATAAGTTAAGTTAGTAAGTCATGGAAGTTAGGTTGGGTCAGGATGGGTAAGTTGGGTTGGGGTAGGTAGGTGAGGGCACGTAATTTGGTAAGTTCTGTAAAGTTACGCAATGTCAGGATGGGCAAGTTACGTCAGGTAGGCTAAGTTATGTAAGTTACAGCAGGTAGAAGAGGATATGTAGTTGGGATAGGTAACTTACATTAGGATGGGTTGAGTAAGTTACATTAGGATGGGTTGAGTAAGTTACATTAGGATGGGTTGAGTAAGTTACATTAGGATGGGTTGAGTAAGTTACATTAGGATGGGTTGAGTAAGTTACATTAGGATGGGTTGAGTAAGTTACATTAGGATGGGTTGAGTAAGTTACATTAGGATGGGTTGAGTAAGTTACATTAGGATGGGTTGAGTAAGTTACATTAGGATGGGTTAGGTAAGTTACATTAGGATGGGTTGAGTAAGTTACATTAGGATGGGTTAGGTAAGTTACATTAGGATGGGTTAGGTAAGTTACATTAGGATGGGTTGAGTAAGTTACATTAGGATGGGTTGAGTAAGTTACATTAGGATGGGTTGAGTAAGTTACATTTGGATGGGTTGAGTAAGTTACATTAGGATGGGTTAGGTAAGTTACATTAGGATGGGTTGAGTAAGTTACATTAGGATGGGTTAGGTAAGTTACATTAGGATGGGTTAGGTAAGTTACATTAGGATGGGTTGAGTAAGTTACATTAGGATGGGTTGAGTAAGTTACATTAGGATGGGTTGAGTAAGTTACATTTGGATGGGTTGAGTAAGTTACATTAGGATGGGTTAGGTAAGTTACATTAGGATGGGTTAGGTAAGTTACATTAGGATGGGTTGAGTAAGTTACATTAGGATGGGCTGAGTAAGTTACATTAGGATGGGTTGAGTAAGTTACACTAGGATGGGTTGAGTAAGTTACATTAGGATGGGATGAGTAAGTTACATTAGGATGGGTTGAGTAAGTTACATTAGGATGGGTTGAGTAAGTTACATTAGGATGGGCTGAGTAAGTTACATTAGGATGGGATGAGTAAGTTACATTAGGATGGGCTGAGTAAGTTACATTAGGATGGGATGAGTAAGTTACATTAGGATGGGTTGAGTAAGTTACATTAGGATGGGCTGAGTAAGTTACATTAGGATGGGATGAGTAAGTTACATTAGGATGGGTTGAGTAAGTTACATTAGGATGGGTTGAGTAAGTTACATTAGGATGGGTTGAGTAAGTTACATTAGGATGGGTTGAGTAAGTTACATTAGGATGGGTTGAGTAAGTTACATTAGGATGGGTTGAGTAAGTTACATTAGGATGGGTTGAGTAAGTTACATTAGGATGGGTTGAGTAAGTTACATTAGGATGGGTTGAGTAAGTTACATTAGGATGGGTTGAGTAAGTTACATTAGGATGGGTTGAGTAAGTTACATTAGGATGGGTTGAGTAAGTTACATTAAAAAGGGTTAGATAAGTTACATTTGATTGACGAATAATTCTTAGTAAGACACTATAAGAAAAGAATGTGTTGGTACATATGTTACTACATGAAGGGTAATACTGGTTAAAGAACAGTGCTGGTAAGAAATAATAAGTTCTTAAGAAGAAATACATTGACACAGTTGTTTAAAAATAAATCTTGGTAAATGACTTAATAATTACTTTATAATAAATATATTGTAATTAGCTAAATAAACTGAAACTAAATATGTTGGGAACTGTAATGCCGTTGATAATATTTGATAAAGAACTAGTTACTGAACGGAAGATACATTTGTACATTTGATTTTAAAGAACATGTAAGAAAATGCGGTGAACTTAGTGAACATGTGGAGGGAATATGAACGGAACTTGCAGAGAATGTGAAACATAAAGAGAATATATAGATGAAGAGAATACATAGATTATAAGAAGAATGAACAACGAACTTGTGAAGAACATTCTGAGAACATGGAGCATGTGAAAAAGAACACAGAGAACTTATGAGAGAAGTTGATGAACATAGAGAACATGTGGAGGGAATATGACTTGAACTTGCAGAGAACATGAAAACATGAAAAAATATATAACATACGCGAAGAATGAACGAAGAACGTGTGAAGAACACGTAAAGAACATTTTGAGAACATGACAAAGAACACAGAGAACATGAGTGGAATTTGTATAAAACGTGAAAAATAATTCAAAGAACACTGAAAAACAGGCGAAAATTATTATTTGAACATACAGGGAACATGAGTAATGAGTATAACAGTTATACAGAGAATATGCTGTGAACACGGAGAGAATACACAAATACAGTAAGAGTATTGGATGATAGTTGTATTATTCAATTCTGGGGAGGGAGGGAGGGAGGTGTGGGTGGGTTGGGGAAGGTGGGGGAGGTAAGGGAAGGGGAAGATAAAGGGGTGAGAGGGAGATTAGTGGGCGGACGAGCGTGGGGGGGGGGGATCATGGAGGGAGAGAGGGAGGGGAGGGAGGGAGGGAGGGAGGGAGGGAGGGAGGGAGGGAGAGAGAGAGGGATTGAGGAAGGAAGGGTTAGGGAGGGGGTGAGGGGGGAGATAAGGAGTGTTATGACCGGGTGATTATTGTGGGAAAATGTGTCTCATGGGATTTATTGATTTATTTTAATACAATTATTAATTTACTTAATAAATTCTAATTTATAATTTACTTTTAATTCATATATTAATTTATTTTTAATTCATATAGTAATTTATTTTTAATTCATATAGTAATTTATTTCTTATATTAATTAATTTATTTCAGTAGCAGACTGTATGATGTTAAAGTGGACTTTATAATTTAAATTCCCACAAATCGTTTCCTTCACAAGCTGGGGGGGGGGGGAATTATTTATATAGTTTATCAATCGAAATTAATCGATTGTAGACATTCACTGTTATTGGCAGACAATTGGTAGACATTCTTGGAATCTGGAATTAGTAGACATATTATTGTAATTGGTAGACATTCAATGTTATCAGGGTTAGACTACAAATTAGTGAATGAAAACGTAAACCTTATCTGACTAGAAGGCTTCAATATTCTGGTATTGATGTAGAGCAAGTGGGTAGCCAGCCAGTCACGTGGACTCATTAGTAACTTCACTTCTCAGTTTACTTGCGGATGAGTTTACACCGTAAGTTTTGCCACATATAAATTATTTAGTTTGATGTATAACTAGCTTTACCCGGCCACGCGTTGCTGTGGCTCAGCAACGCGTGTGCATTGGTGAACAACAGCAACCTTCCCCTGTCTCCCAGACCTCCCCACCATTCACCCCTCAACCGTCCCCTCGTCTTCCCCACCATCTCCCATTTCCCCTCCCCTCATCCTCCCAACCATTCCCCTCTTCCCCATCCCCTCGTCTTCCCCACTATTCCCCACTCCCCTGCTCCCTTGTCCTCCCCACCATTCACCATTTCCCTGTTCCCTCGTCCCCACCATCCCCATCTCCTCCGTTCCCTCGTCCTACCCCACCATTACCCCCCTCCTCTGTCCCCTCGTCCTCCCCCACCATTCCCCACTCCCTCCTCCGATTCATCCCAAATGATCTGATGTTCCCATCAGAAAATTGTGAACATCAAATGATCGGATGTTCCCCATCACTGAAATATAAGAAAAACAGTCCAAAAAACGAAATGAAAAACAATGAAAAATAAAAAAATAAACTGAGCTTACGAAATGAATGGTATGGTAAACAACACAGCTCAATTCCAACGCAATGTCACAAATAATAATTAAATCCATATGAAAATAAATAGAAATATGTTAAAATTCAATATGTCAAAACAATCAGAAACATTGAAATGGAATCATAACATATTTAATATAGTGTTTGTTGCTCTTACATACAACAGATGGCGCTGTTTCTTAAAAAAAAATAATGTTTTTACCTGACACAGGTGTGGCATCTATAATTATACTTACGAAATGAATGGTATGGGATAAACAACAAAGCTCAATTCCGACGCAATTTCACACAAAGTATTTAAATCAAAATGAAAATAAATGGAAATCTATGAAAAATTCTATTTATCAATGCTCTAGGAAACACTGAAATGGAATCGTAAAATATTCAGTATAGCATATGTTGCTCTTACGTGCAACAGATGGCACTGTTTTTTTTTAAGCTGTTTTTACCTGTCACAGGTGTGACATCTATTTAGTAATTATATAAACACACCCACGTATTCGAATGAAACTACTTGTCAAAATTTCAAAGCAATCAGTGAAAAACTTTCGGAGATTACAGCGTGTGTTGCTCCTACGTCCAACAGATGGCGTCGTTTTTCAAAAATGCATGTTTTTTTCCTGTCACTAGTGAGGCATGTACATAGTAGATATATAAAAACGCGCGCTTATTCGAATGCAACGTTGTGTCAAAATTGCAAAGCAATCGGTAAAGAGGTTTCGAAGATTTCCCCTCACATGAAAAACACAGTTAAAAAAAAAAACATGTTTTTTTCCGTTCACAGACATTACATCTATATAGTATGTATATAAAAACCCGCTCGGATGCGAATAGAACGTTGTGTGAAAATGTCAAAGCAATCGGTGAAGAACTTTCGGAGATTAGCGATTATGAACAAACGAATATTTCCATTTTTATTTGTATAGATGATAATAATCTGTAATAAAGAGATAAGATTGTTGCTCACCCTCGGATCTATTGTTTACATACAGCATAACTATTAAAGTATAATTACACAATGAAATAAGAACGTTACAAATCATTTAGTATACTGTACGGATATAATGCCTTCCTTGGTGCGACGGTGCCGATTTGTGCTGTCTAAGACTTCGACAATAACCTGTTATGCACAAGTACACGACACGCTCGAACTGTCCAGAGTTAAAATGGCTACTCCCACCCCCTCGCCACCCCCGCATCGGCTGTTCTCCAGATGCGTTTTATCAAGAAGTGGAAAGAGGGTTTATATTTAAACTATTTTAGTACTGATAATTAAGTTGGTTCAAGGTAAATGTTTTTTTGGTGTTTACAGTCCAGAGACTGAGGTTTAAAGAAGAATTCCCAATATTACTAGCTGGTGAATTTAATGGCGACGTGGCAATGATATCCTATTTTCTTCCGGGGAAAATTCCACTGCAATCTTGTTTTCTTTGAATGAATAAAAAATATACTTTGGGTTAATTAGTTTGTAGTAAAGCAGCAGCAATATTATCTGTCTATTGTATTGAAAGTTAGTAAATAGTGTCGTTTTTTACGACAATTATTACCTGGTGAGTGATTATTTACACAAATAATTAAACAAGAGTATTAAAGGAGAGGATATGTTTACTTTGATAAGGAGAGAGGCGGGAGCCAGTCTGAGGTTCTGGAATAACTAAGTTTGATGAACATTGAACTAAGGCGGAGGTCAGGAGCTGAATCTCGGTAGAGATTCTCGGTATTTGCTTTAATTTATTTTACAATGTCTGAAATACAATAGGTTTAAATTTTAGAGGATTTGAACTGGAAGTAGCAAAGTTGTATGAATGATTTAAGGCGGGAACAAGAGCTGGAGCACGATAACTCTTTTTTTATTACTATGTCTGAAATAACTATGTTTTAAATCTCGAGGAAACTAATCGGTTAATAGCGGAGTTGTACCTTGAGGTACAACTCCAACTCTGTAGGAGTAAAGTAAGGCGGAGGACAAGAGCCGGAGCTCAGTAATGGTTTTATATATTTTATTATGTCCGAAATACAGCGAGTTTAAATTTCAGGGTGATTGGACTGATAGTATCGAGTCTATGGGAGTAAACTAAGGCGGGGGACGAGAGCTAGAACTCGGTAACTCTATTTTATTTTCTTACTACGTTAGAAGTATGACTGTTTTTAATTGGGCCATAATTGGGTTTTTAGAAGCGAAACTACACATATAAATGTATACAGCCGGGTCCAAGAACTAACTTCTGATAATGTGAATGAATTTTTGAAAATATAAACTTACGTCAGTAGAGTTTAAAATAAGAACGCAGAGACGACTTAAACCCCTGAATTACCCTAATAAGGTTTCTTTAACAATCTCCTAATTAAACTGTTCTCTGAACATTGACTCTGAAAAGTCTGCCAGAAATCAGGTGCCAGGGCTGCGGCGAATAATTTATTTATTTATTTATTTTATTTATTTATTTTATTTATTTATATTCAAAAAGGTACATTGGGTTTATGAGAGTACTGAGTACTGAAGATTTACATTCTTGTAAAGTCACTAGCATGCATAGCGTTTCGGGCAGACTGAAGTATTTCAGTCAGACAGACTGACTGATTCTATTTAGCCAGAATAAGACTGAAACATTTCACCTGAAAGCAGGTGGAAGGTCAGCGCCGACTTTTGCCTCGAAATTTTCCCCTAAGAATTCTTTAAGACATCAGGTACGATTTTTATCTTGAATTTCCCCCATAAGAATTCCTTAAGACATCAGCAGTAACTTTGGCCTCGAATTTCCCCCCTAAGAACTCTTAAGAGTTCAACAGTAACTTTTCCTAACTATCAAAAGTTACTGCTGAAGCGTACATCCCACTACTTGCGGTTACTGAAGAAATCACTGGGTGATCACCGTGCCTCTACTCTCGGGCTCCTATTTATCTTCCTTGTCCTTCCGAATTCTCTTCAGTGTAGAGTTCTTGCCATGGGGACCCCTCCTTGTGTACCAGTCCCCGCCTCGTCCTTAGGTGCGGCTACTGATGAACGTCGTCCTCTTGACGACACGTGACCGCCTCAGTGGGTCAGGCTCCTGGTCGCCCCGAGGCGAGGCCCTCGGCTCATCTTCCTCACCATCCCAGTCAATCCGTCTACATACGAGGCCAGCTTCTGGGCCACATTCCTCCTGGAAGTCCCGGGCTTAACTATTATTGGTTCTGGCCTTCTCACAAGCTTTAAAATGTCGAGACTAGCCCAGGTAAGAACGGGCCCAGAGACAGCACGTCCGCCACCTCTCGTTCTCGGAAATTAATTGGCGAAATTACAGACTCATTTTAGAGACACTTGGCAAAGTCTTTGAAAGGCTGGTCAACATGAGACTCAGAACGCACCTGGAAGACAATGACTTACTAATAAACACTTTTGCTTCCAGCCTCACCGGTCCACACATGACTCCTTAAATATCATGACCAATTACATCAGCATCAACCATAACCAGAGACTTAAGACTGTACTTATTACTAAAGACGTGTAGAAGGCCTTTGACACTGTTGGAAATGACGGCCTCAAATTTAGACTCTGAAGTAACTTTAATCTTCCCTTCATCACCACTAAACTATTTAGACAATAGGACTATGAGGATTAAGTTCCTCCGATGACACTCAGACTATATTGACTTACATGCCGATGTTTCTCCAAGGCTCTGTCCTTGCCCCGACACTTTGCATCCTATACATCAGCGACATCTCTGAGCCTATTAATCGCACTTCATTAACTATCTACTACGCTGATAAAATCACTTACTTTGTCGCCAGCTACTCCATAGACACATTATCACGGAAAGCACAAGAAGAACTCGATGCTGTAACAGAATGGGAGTATGACTGGACGCATTAAAACTAACCTCAACAAATCCAAATTCATCTAGTTATTCTGTAAAAGAACTGCACGCCCTCTTCCTGTTCAACTCTCTTCACTCTTTCCTACTCCAACTAACATTTTTGTATCTCCTTCCACTACAGTTCTTGGCCTCACACTTGATCAACACTTTCATACACACACTGCACAGAAACATGCACTAGCTCTCTAGGCCATAAGTAAATTATACAGACTTAGATTTGCCAAAGCTGATACAAAACTGCACCTCTATAAAGCACTTATCAGACCTCTCCTAACATATGCTCCACTTGTTCTTTCTTTAGCAGCACTCACTAATAAACTAAAACTTCAGATAATTAAAAATAGAGCACTTAGATATGTACTCAACACTCGATGGGAAGACTTCAATACCAGCGAAAGCCTCCATGACAGTACCAACATTTCTGCCCTCAATGTCTATTGGAAAGCTTTACTAGACAAACAGATTGACAGACTCCTCTCTTATCATGAACAACACATTTATTTACTTCAACACACTCTTCAGACATCCACGTAACACGCACGATCTCTTCTCCACTACCTATGATCCTCCTCCTAACTTTGTATTTCGTTGATTTCTAGCTCACAACACACAGCACCTATAAAAATTCAAGCTTTCAATACCCAGCTCAAACCATCCATAAAGTTCATCCCTGACACTTTTGAGCCAATCTGGTTGATACCTGCTTGATGGGGTTCTGGGAGTTCTTCTACTCCCCAAGCCTGGCCAGTTTGGTCCACTAAGCTGTTGCTTGGAGCGGCCCGCAGGCCCACATACCCACCACAGCCCGGTTGTTCCGGCACTCCTTGAAGGAAACAATCTAGTTTCCTCTTGAAGATGTCCACGGTTGTTCCGGCAATATTTCTTATGCTCGCTGGGAGGGTGTTGAACAACTGTGGCCCTCTGATGTTTATACAGGGTTCTCTAATTGTGCCTATGGCACCTCTGCTCTTCACTGGTTCTGTTATGCGTTTTCTTCCATATCGTTCACTCCAGTATGTTGTTATTTTACTGTGTAGATTTGGTACCTGGCCCTCCAGTATTTTCCACGTGTATATTATTTGATATCTCTCTCGTCGTCTTTCTAGTGAATACATTTGGAGAACTTTAAGACGATTCAAATATTTTAGGTGCTTTATTGCATCTATGTAAGCCGTATATGTTCTCTGTATTTCCTCGATTTCAGCAATCTCTCCTGCTCTGAAGGGGGAAGTGAATACTGAGCAGTACTCAAGACGGGACAGAACAAATGATTTGTATAATACAACCATTGTGATGGGATCCCTGGATTTGAAAGTTCTCGTAATCCATCCGATCATTTTCCTGGCTGACGCAATATTTGCTTGGTTATGTTCCTAAACGTTAGGTCGTTAGACATCATTATTACCAAATCCTTTACATGCTGCTTTCCTACTATGGGTACATTTTATTGTGTTTTGTGCCCTGTATTATGTTTAAGGTCCTCATTTTTACCGTACCTGAGTACCTGGAATTTATCACAGTTAAACATCATGTTATTTTTTGTTGCCCGGTCGAAAACTTTACTCATATATGCTTGTAGTTTTTCAATGTCTTCAGCAGAGGTAATTTTCATGCTGACTTTTGTGTCATCTGCAAAGGATTAAATGAAACTGTGACTTGTATTTTTGTCTATATCTGATATGAGAATAAGGAAAAGCAGCGGTGCAAGGACTGTACCCTGAGGTACAGAACTTTTAACTGCGCTTGGACTCGATTTTATATGGTTGACTGTTACTCGTTGAGTCCTGTTTGACAGAAAACTGAGTATCCAGTGTCCTACTTTACCGGTTATTCCCATTGACCTCATTTTGTGTGCTATCACTCCATGGTCACATTTATCGAAAGTCTTTGCGAAGCCGTGTATACCACATCAGCATTCTGTTTTTCTTCTAATGCCTCAGTGATTTTGTCGTAGTGATCAAGTAGCTGTGAGAGGCACGATCTTCCCGTTCGAAGTCTATGTTGGCCTGGATTGTGAAGGTCATTGGTCTCCATGAAACTGATGACCTGACTCCTAATCACTATCTCAAATACTTTTATTACGTGAGACGTTAGTGCAACTGGTCTATAATTCTTTGCCAATGCTTTGCTCCCTCTCTTGTGTAGAGGGGCTATGTCTGCTGCTTTAAGTGCATCTGGTATATCCCCTGTGTCCAAGCTCTTCCTCCTCACTATACTGAGTGCCTGTGCTACTGGCACCTTGCATTTCTTTATAAATATTGAATTCCATGAATCTGGACCCGGAGCTGAGTGCATGGGCATGTTTTCAATTTTTCTTTCAAAATCTAGTATACTCATGTTGATATCAGTTATATTTACAGGGGTTTGGATATCATGCATAAAGAAATTGTATGGATCTTCCACTTACATGCTGAGTATCGGAGTGCTAAACATGTCCTCATACTGTTTTTTTAGGATTTCACTAATTTCTTTGTCATCCTCCGTGTATGAACCTTCACTCGTACGAATAGGTCCAATACTGGCAGTGGTTTTTGCTTTTGGTTTCGCATACGTGAAGAAGTTTTTTGGATTTTTCTTTATTTCCTGAACTGGTTTCTGTTCTAACTGCCTTTCTTCAGTCTAATGAAGTTTGAGTGTTTCAATTTCCGCTCGATTTCTTCAATCTCCCTATTTAAATTATTCCTTCTTTACAAGGAAAGTCGTGTCTGCTTAAGCATTTCCGCTATTTTTTTCCTTCTTCTATAGTGTCGTCTGCGTTCTCTTTCTTCGTTGGACCTTTTTCTGGCCTTCCTCAAAGGAACATGTTTCAGACAGACTTGATACGCTTCCGAAGTCAGTTTTTCAATTCCTTCTGTAGCACTTGTATTACTTAGAACAGTTTCCCATGGAATGTTTGTAAGTTTCCTGTTTATTTTCTCCCAGTCTATCCTTTTATTATTAATATTTAATTTACTGAATAACCCTTCTTGCTTTATCAACGTTTTAGGTCTATTCTGAGTATTGAAGATCGTTTGCACTTCAATGAGCTTGTGCTCTGAGTATGTGGTATCTGATACCGTAATGTCCCTGATTATGTCTTCATTGTTCGCAAAGACCAGATCTAGAATATTTTCATTTTGTCGTTGGCTCTGATATCTGCTGGTTGAGTGAAAATATGTCACAGAATCTAAGTAGTTCTCTAATCAGTGGTTGGTTAGGTCCTGATAGATTTCCTGGCATAATATTATTGTTTGCTATTCTCCATCTGAGACTAGGCAAGTTGAAGTCACCTAGGAAGATAATATCAGGTATCGGGTTCTCATTGTGATGATGTGGGAGTTTGCTGATGTCCCTGTTTGTTCTCGCTAAACCACCCGACTAAATACTTTTCTCAACTGTCGCAATTTAACGACACCACGCAGCTGGGTTTAATCCTGACACTTTTTTTCCTGCCTGCCCCTCGGGGTGCCTTATTCTGTATCTAGTCTTAGTCTTTGTCTTAGCTCGCTCCCAGTCAGCGTCTCATCTCGTCTCGTCTCGTCTCGCAAGACGCTGATTGGCCAACACCGCTTTTTCTTGCTCATGTTGGATTCGAAAGCTCTGTATATCTCGGGAATCCCCACCTCGTCCAAACTGGTACATCAACTTCTGAGTCCTTCTCCTCATAATATTTTCCTTCCTAATTCCCAAGAACCTCATTATTCTTTATTTTATGAACCTACTTTCATCTATTATTCATGTTCCATTATGTACAGATCCTCAGACATGGAGGGAACACCCTGGAACAACTCTCACCTGAAGGCAGCTTGGACTACAGCCACTCCTCACACCATTCCTCTATCTATCCATCTGTCTATCCATCCATTTATCCATCGGTTATTTCATCTATCTATTCATCTTTGATTATCTGTCTCTGTCTTTTTCTCTGTCTGTTTCTCTCTCTCTTTTATAAATATAATTATCTAATGTGTGGGTGGTAACCAATGAGTGGAACTTGGTGGTGTGAAATACTAAAAACAGAATAGATGCTCCTTTCTACTTCTCTATCCTTCACCACAGTCCCTATCCTTCACCCATGAGTGGAGGCAGCTGTTATTTGCCCAACCACTTGAGCTGGACGGTAGAGTGACAGACTCGCTTCATGCAGGTCTGCATTCAGTTCCCGACCGTCCAAGTGGTTGGGCACCATTCCATTCCCCGTTCCATCCCAAATCCTTATCCTGACCCCTTCCAATTGCTATATAGCGGTAATGGCTGGGCGCTTTCTCCTCATAGCTCCCTCCCTCTGATAAAGGACTGTGGTTTGAGATGCCTCTGAACCTGTAGACGAATCGTCTCTTTTATGCGAATACACATAAAACAGACGAAATTTGACAGCAGGAAATGTCTGCTAACTTTCCCAAACTCGGTGAATAATGCTGCATATTACTAAGTTTTTTTCAAAAGTTTGTTTTGAAAATATTTAGCTGTGTAGCTGGCGGGCAGTGTCAAGAATCGTCGTGGGGTCTGAGAGTGACCCTGGCACGCTGTTCCCTTTTGATTTCTGGCCACCCCGACCAGCCTATGTTCATCCCATACCTCATACCACTCCCTCTGCCAATTTGTGTGATGCTGGCCCCAGCCGTGCGGCCTCTAACTTTGGATGGACATTCTCTCTACTAGTACATTGGCTGCCTGGGCACCTATGGGTAATCCAATAAGGTTAGCAGACTTCTAGATGATGCCACTGCTAGGCTTAGGCTCGGCTACAAGTACCACTGCGAGTTTGTAACATCTGCTGATGGAGATTTGCATAAATGTAAACTCTGTCAGCAGAACTACTCGCATATTTTAGTCATTATATATTGAAATGTGAAAAAAATGCAGAATTCAGAGATAACATCATCAATGGAGTCGAAGAAATGTGTAAGTACGTCATTCATAATGATGTACTGCCAGGAATCTTAGCCAAGTTTCCAAAGTGTGCTTACTGAAGGTGCAGCCTGCACATGACTGTAAAGCTGCCGCCCAGTTGGGTGGGTGTGGAGCACATGACTGTAAAGCTGCCGCCCAGTTGGGTGGGTGTGGAGCACTTGACTGTAAAGCTGCCGCCCAGTTGGGTGGGTGTGGAGCATATGACTGTAAAGCTGCCGCCCAGTTGGGTGGGTGTGGAGCACATGACTGTAAAGTTGCCGCCCAGTTGGGTGGGTGTGGAGCACATGACTGTAAAGCTGCCGTCCAGTTGGGTGGGTGTGGAGCACATGACTGTAAAGCTGCCGTCCAGTTGGGTGGGTGTGGATCACATGACTGTAAAGCTCCCGTCCAGTCGGGTGGGTGTGGAGCAAGACTAGTAACTGTGTGACTCACCATAGATGAAAAGTGCCTTGTATAGTGACTGTTGTGAGCCTCTTGTTGAATCACTTGTGATATAAAAAGATTATTGATATGTATATGTATTTGTGAAAATTATTGTATAAATATATATGTACATTAACAAATATACATATATATGTGACATTAACAATTGTGTAATTAGCTTCAAAAGATTGTCACTAGCTTATCTAGTGACCTGAACCGATTATGTACCTCTGTAACCCTTTCCACCACCGCCCACGGCATTGGTATTGGGTGTATTATAAATTGAATTTGGCAGCATCCGTTCCTTGAACCATATTTAGTTAAATATGACCACATTGTCGGCGTTGTTGGATGGAAGAGATGGTGCTTGTTTCATGGAAGGTTTGTGCATATGCAAGACCCTTCATTTGTTTTGTTCTATTGCTGTCCAGTGTGTTTGCTTGGATTATTGCCTGTTTACAACAGTGTTTGCTAAAGTTTATTGCATCAGTGTCTCCCCCCCCCCTTTCCTCGGAGTTTACTAAGGCTGGTGGAGAGTTCGGGATCGAACACGGGTTTACAAGCATTTTTTTCTCAGTGAGTGAACTAGGCCGCCTAGCCCCATCCACCATATTTGGTCCTCGGGTGAATATCTCCTTATGTGTGACACACGCTGTAATCTCCGAAAGTTCTTCACCGATTGGTTTGAAATTTTGACACAACATTCCTTTGGAATATACACGTGTTTTTATATGCCTACTATATAGATGCCACCCCTGTGACAGGTAAAATCATTCTTTTTTTTTTAAAAACAGCGCCATCTGTTGCACATAAGAGCAACACACGGTATACTAAATAAGTTGCGATTCCATTTCAATGTTTCCGATTTCATTGATAGATTGAATTTTCATGGATTTCGATTTATTTTCATTTTGATTTAATTATTTTGTGTGACATGGCGTTGGAATTGAGTTCTGTTGTTTACCATACTGTTCACTTAGTGATTATAGTTGGTTTTGTTATTTTTTAATATTTTTTTTTCATTTTTAACTGTTTTTTTTATACTTCAGTGATGGCAACATCAGATCATTTGATGATCTAATTTTGTGATAGGAACATCAGATCATTTGGGAATGCATCGGATGAGGGAGTGGGGAGTGGTAGGGAGGACGAGGGCACAGGGGAGGGGGTAATGGTGGGGAGGACGAGGGGACGGGAGTGGGGGATGGTGGGGAGGATGAGGGGAAAGGGGATGGTTGCTGTGGATGTGCGTTGCTGAGCCACAGCAACGCGTGGCAGGCTACAGCTAATTATAATAATAATAATAATAATAATAATGGAAATAATAATGAGCAAATCAGTGCACTCTGATTGCACAATAAAGAGTGGAAACCATGCACTCTGGCTGTGGTATAGACATTGTCACCATGCACTCTGGCTGTGGTATAGACATTGTCACCATGCACTCTGGCTGTGGTATAGACATTGTCACCAAGCACTCTGGCTGTGGTATAGACATTGTCACCATGCACTCTGGCTGTGGTATAGACACTGTCCCCATGCACTCTGTCTGTGGTATAGACATTGTCACAATGCACTCTGGCTGTGGTATAGACATTGTCACCATGCACTCTGGCTGTGGTATAGACATTGTCACCATGCACTCTGGCTGTGGTATAGACATTGTCACCATGCACTCTGGCTGTGGTATAGACATTGTCACCATGCACTCTGGCTGTGGTATAGACACTGTCCCCATGCACTCTGGCTGTGGTATAGACATTGTCACCATGCACTCTGGCTGTGGTATAGACATTGTCACCATGCACTCTGGCTGTGGTATAGACATTGTCACCATGCACTCTGGCTGTGGTATAGACATTGTCACCATGCACTCTGGCTGTGGTATAGACATTGTCACCATGCACTCTGGCTGTGGTATAGACATTGTCACCATGCACTCTGGCTGTGGTATAGACATTGTCACCATGCACTCTGGCTGTGGTATAGACATTGTCACCATGCACTCTGGCTGTGGTATAGACATTGTCACCATGCACTCTGGCTGTGGTATAGACATTGTCTCCATGCACTCTGGCTGTGGTATAGACATTGTCTCCATGCACTCTGGCTGTGGTATAGACATTGTCACCATGCACTCTGGCTGTGGTATAGGCATTGTCACCATGCACTCTGGCTGTGGTATAGACATTGTCACCATGCACTCTGGCTGTGGTATAGACATTGTCACCATGCACTCTGGCTGTGGTATAGACATTGTCACCATGCACTCTGGCTGTGGTATAGACATTGTCACCATGCACTCTGGCTGTGGTATAGACATTGTCACCATGCACTCTGGCTGTGGTATAGACATTGTCACCATGCACTCTGGCTGTGGTATAGACATTGTCACCATGCACTCTGGCTGTGGTATAGACATTGTCACCATGCACTCTGGCTGTGGTATAGACATTGTCACCATGCACTCTGGCTGTGGTATAGACATTGTCACCATGCACTCTGGCTGTGGTATAGACATTGTCACCATGCACTCTGGCTGTGGTATAGACATTGTCACCATGCACTCTGGCTGTGGTATAGACATTGTCACCATGCACTCTGGCTGTGGTATAGACATTGTCACCATGCACTCTGGCTGTGGTATAGACATTGTCACCATGCACTCTGGCTGTGGTATAGACATTGTCACCATGCACTCTGGCTGTGGTATAGACATTGTCACCATGCACTCTGGCTGTGGTATAGACATTGTCACCATGCACTCTGGCTGTGGTATAGACATTGTCTCCATGCACTCTGGCTGTGGTATAGACATTGTCACCATGCACTCTGGCTGTGGTATAGACATTGTCACCATGCACTCTGGCTGTGGTATAGACATTGTCACCATGCACTCTGGCTGTGGTATAGACATTGTCACCATGCACTCTGGCTGTGGTATAGACATTGTCACCATGCACTCTGGCTGTGGTATAGACATTGTCACCATGCACTCTGGCTGTGGTATAGACATTGTCTCCATGCACTCTGGCTGTGGTATAGACATTGTCACCATGCACTCTGGCTGTGGTATAGACATTGTCACCATGCACTCTGGCTGTGGTATAGACATTGTCACCATGCACTCTGGCTGTGGTATAGACATTGTCACCATGCACTCTGGCTGTGGTATAGACATTGTCACCATGCACTCTGGCTGTGGTATAGGGGATCATTGCTCCAACATGCACTCTGGCTGTGGTATAGTGGTTCATGCTCCACCATGCACTCTGGCTGTGGTATAGTGGTTCTTGCTCCAACATGCACTCTGGCTGTGGTATAGTGGTTCATGCTCCAACATGCACTCTGGCTGTGGTATAGTGGTTCATGCTCCAACATGCACTCTGGCTGTGGAACATGCACTCTGGCTGTGGTATAGGTTCATGCTCCACCATGCACTCTGGCTGTGGTATAGACATTGTCACCATGCACTCTGGCTGTGGTATAGACATTGTCACCATGCACTCTGGCTGTGGTATAGACATTGTCACCATGCACTCTGGCTGTGGTATAGACATTGTCACCATGCACTCTGGCTGTGGTATAGACATTGTCACCATGCACTCTGGCTGTGGTATAGACATTGTCACCATGCACTCTGGCTGTGGTATAGACATTGTCACCATGCACTCTGGCTGTGGTATAGACATTGTCACCATGCACTCTGGCTGTGGTATAGACATTGTCACCATGCACTCTGGCTGTGGTATAGACATTGTCACCATGCACTCTGGCTGTGGTATAGACATTGTCACCATGCACTCTGGCTGTGGTATAGACATTGTCACCATGCACTCTGGCTGTGGTATAGACATTGTCACCATGCACTCTGGCTGTGGTATAGACATTGTCCACCATGCACTCTGGCTGTGGTATAGACATTGTCCACCATGCACTCTGGCTGTGGTATAGACATTGTCACCATGCACTCTGGCTGTGGTATAGACATTGTCCACCATGCACTCTGGCTGTGGTATAGACATTGTCACCATGCACTCTGGCTGTGGTATAGAAAATGTCACCATGCACTCTGGCTGTGGTATAGACATTGTCACCATGCACTCTGGCTGTGGTATAGACATTGTCACCATGCACTCTGGCTGTGGTATAGACTCTTGTCACCATGCACTAGACAATGTCACCATGCACTCTGGCAGTGGTATAGGCATTGTCTCCATGCACTCTGGCTGTGGTATAGACATTGTCTCCATGCACTCTGGCTGTGGTATAGACATTGTCACCATGCACTCTGGCTGTGGTATAGGCATTGTCACCATGCACTCTGGTTGTGGTATAGACATTGTCCCCATGCACTCTGGCTGTGGTATAGGCATTGTCACCATGCACTCTGGCTGTGGTATAGACATTGTCCCCATACACTCTGGCTGTGGTATAGACATTGTCACCATGCACTCTGGCTGTGGTATAGACATTGTCACCATGCACTCTGGCTGTGGTATAGACATTGTCACCATGCACTCTGGCTGTGATATAAACATTGTCACCATGCACTCTGGCTGTGGTATAGACATTGTCACCATGCACTCTGGCTGTGGTATAGACATTGCCACCATGCACTCTGGCTGTGGTATAGACACTGTCCCCATGCACTCTGGCTGTGGTATAGACATTGTCACCATGCACTCTGGCTGTGGTATAGACATTGTCACCATGCACTCTGGCTGTGTATAGACATTGTCTCCATGTACTCTGGCTGTGGTATAGACATTGTCACCATGCACTCTGGCTGTGGTATAGACATTGTCACCATGCACTCTGGCTGTGGTATAGATATTGTCACCAAGCACTCTGGCTGTGGTATAGACATTGTCACCATGCACTCTGGCTGTGGTATAGACACTGTTCCCATGCACTCTGGCTGTGGTATAGACATTGTCACCATGCACTCTGGCTGTGGTATAGACATTGTCTCCATGCACTCTGGCTGTGGTATAGACATTGTCACCATGCACTCTGGCTGTGGTATAGACAATGTCACCATGCACTCTGGCAGTGGTATAGGCATTGTCTCCATGCACTCTGGCTGTGGTATATGCATTGTCACCATGCACTCTGGCTGTGGTATAGACATTGTCTCCATGCACTCTGGCTGTGGTATAGACATTGTCACCATGCACTCTGGTTGTGGTATAGACATTGTCCCCATGCACTCTGGCTGTGGTATAGACATTGTCACCATGCACTCTGGCTGTGGTATAGACATTGTCAATATGCACTCTGGCTGTGGTATAGACATTGTCACCATGCACTCTGGCTGTGATATAAACATTGTCACCATGCACTCTGGCTGTGGTATAGACATTGTCACCATGCACTCTGGCTGTGGTATAGACATTGTCACCATGCACTCTGGCTGTGGTATAGACATTGTCACCATGCACTCTGGCTGTGGTATAGACATTGTCACCATGCACTCTGGCTGTGGTATAGACATTGTCACCATGCATTCTGGCTGTGGTATAGACATTGTCACCATGCACTCTGGCTGTGGTATAGACATTTTCACCATGCACTCTGGCTGTGGTATAGACATTGTCACCATGCACTCTGGCTGTAGTTTAGACATTGTAACCATGCATTCTGGCTGTGGTATAGACACTGTCCCCATGCACTCTGGCTGTGGTATAGACATTGTCACCATACACTCTGGCTGTGGTATAGACACTGTCCCCATGCACTCTGGCTGTGGTATAGACATTGTCACCATGCACTCTGGCTGTGGTATAGACATTGTCTCCATGCACTCTGGCTGTGGTATAGACATTGTCACTATGCACTCTGGCTGTGGTATAGATACTGTCCCCATGCACTCTGGCTGTGGTATAGGCATTGTCTCCATGCACTCTGGCTGTGGTATAGACATTGTCACCATGCACTCTGGCTGTGGTATAGACATTGTCACCATGCACTCTGGCTGTGGTATAGACATTGTCACCATGCACTCTGGCTGTGGTATAGACATTGTCACCATGCACTCTGGCTGTGGTATAGACATTGTTTCCATGCACTCTGGCTGTGGTATAGGCATTGTCTCCATGCAAACTGGCTGTGGTATAGGCATTGTCTCCATGCACTCTGGCTGTGGTATAGGCAGTGTCACTATGCACTCTGGCTGTGGTATAGACATTGTCACCATGCACTCTGGCTGTGGTATAGACATTGTCTCCATGCACTCTGGTTGTGGTATAGGCATTGTCTCCATGCACTTTGGCTGTGGTATATACATTGTCACCATGCACTCTGGCTGTGGTATAGACATTGTCTCCATGCACTCTGGCTGTGGTATAGACATTGTCACCATGCACTCTGGCTGTGGTATAGGCATTGTCACCATGCACTCTGGCTGTGGTATAGACATTGTCCCCTTGCACTCTGGCTGTGGTATGGACATTGTCACCATGCACTCTGGCTGTGGTATAGACATTGTCACCATGCACTCTAGCTGTGGTATAGACATTGTCACCATGAACTCTGGCTGTGGTATAGGCATTGTCACCATGCACTCTGGCTGTGGTATAGACATTGTCACCATGCACTCTGGCTGTGGTATAGACATTGTCCCCATACACTCTGGCTGTGGTATAGACATTGTCACCATGCACTCTGGCTGTAGTATAGACATTGTCACCATGCACTCTGGCTGTGGTATTGACACTGTCCCCGTGCACTCTGGCTGTGGTATAGACATTATCTCCATGCACTCTGGCTGTGGTATAGACATTGTCACTATGCACTCTGGCTGTGGTATAAACACTGTCCCCATGCATTCTGGCTGTGGTATAGGCATTGTCTCCATGCACTCTGGCTGTGGTATAGACATTGTCACCATGCACTCTGGCTGTGGTATAGACATTGTCACCATGCACTCTGGCTGTGGTATAGACATTGTCACCATGCACTCTGGCTGTGGTATAGACATTGTCTCCATGCACTCTGGCTGTGGTATAGGCATTGTCTCCATGCACTCTGGCTGTGGTATAGGCATTGTCTCCATGCACTCTGGCTGTGGTATAGGCATTGTCACCATGCACTCTGGCTGTGGTATAGACATTGTCACCATGCACTCTGGCTGTGGTATAAACATTGTCTCCATGCACTCAGGCTGTGGTATATACATTGTCTCCATGCACTCTGGCTGTGGTATAGGCATTGTCTCCATGCACTCTGGCTGTGGTATAGACATTGTCACCATGCACTCTGGCTGTGGTATAGACATTGTCTCCGTGCACTCTGGCTCTGGTATAGACATTGTCACCATGCACTCTGGCTTTGGAATAGGCATTGTCACCATGCACTCTGGCTGTGGTATAGACATTGTCCCCATGCACTCTGGCTGTGGTATGGGCATTGTCACCATGCACTCTGGCTGTGGTATAGACATTGTCACCATGCACTCTGGCTGTGGTATAGACATTGTCACCATGCACTCTGGCTGTGGTATAGGCATTGTCACCATGCACTCTGGCTGTGGTATAGACATTGTCACCATGCACTCTGGCTGTGGTATAGACATTGTCACTATGCACTCTAGCTGTGGTATAGACACTGTCCCCATGCACTCTGGCTGTGGTATAGGCATTGTCTCCATGCACTCTGGCTGTGGTTTAGACATTGTCACCATGCACTCTGGCTGTGGTATAGACATTGTCACCATGCACTCTGGCTGTGGTATAGACATTGTCACCATGCACTCTGGCTGTGGTATAGACATTGTCACCATGCACTCTGGCTGTGGTATAGACATTGTCACCATGCACTCTGGCTGTGGTACAGACATTGTCACCATGCACTCTGGCTGTGGTATAGACATTGTCACCATGCACTCTGGCTGTGGTATAGACATTGTCACCATGCACTCTGGCTGTGGTATAGACTTTGTCACTATGCACTCTGGCTGTGGTATAGATATTGTCACCATGCACTCTGGCTGTGGTATAGACATTGTCACCATGCACTCTGGTTGTGGTATAGACATTGTCCCAATGCACTCTGGCTGTGGTATAGACATTGTCACCATGCACTCTGGCTGTGGTATAGACATTGTCTCCATGCACTCTGGCTGTGGTATAGACATTGTCACCATGCACTCTGGCTGTGGTATAGATATTGTCTCAATGCACTCTGGCTGTGGTATAGACATTGTCCCCATGCACTCTGGCTGTGGTATAGACATTGTCACCATGCACTCTGGCTGTGGTATAGACATTGTCACCATGCACTCTGGCTGTGGTATAGACATTGTCACCATGCACTCTGGCTGTGGTATAGACATTGTCACCATGCACTCTGGCTGTGGTATAGACATTGTCACCATGAACTCTGGCTGTGGTATAGACATTGTCACCATGCACTCTGGCTGTGGTATAGACATTGTCACTATGCACTCTGGCTGTGGTATAGACATTGTCACCATGCACTCTGGTTGTGGTATAGACATTGTCCCCATGCACTCTGGCTGTGGTATAGGCATTGTCACCATGCACTCTGGCTGTGGTATAGACATTGTCCCCATACACTCTGGCTGTGGTATAGACATTGTCACCATGCACTCTGGCTGTGGTATAGACATTGTCACCATGCACTCTGGCTGTGGTATAGACATTGTCACCATGCACTCTGGCTGTGGTATAGACATTGTCACCATGCACTCTGGCTGTGGTATAGACATTGTCACCATGCACTCTGGCTGTGGTATAGACATTGTCATTATGCACTCTGGCTGTGGTATAGACATTGTCACCATGCACTCTGGCTGTGGTATAGACATTGTCACCATGCACTCTGGCTGTGGTATAGACATTGTCACCATGCACTCTGGCTGTGGTATAGACATTGTCACCATGCACTCTGGCTGTGGTATAGACATTGTCCCCATGCACTCCGGCTGTGGTATAGACATTGTCACCATGCACTCTGGCTGTGGTATAGACATTGTCTCCATGCACTCTGGCTGTGGTATAGACATTGTCACCATGCACTCTGGCTGTGGTATAGACATTGTCACCATGCCCTCTGGCTGTGGTATAGACATTGTCCCCATACACTCTGGCTGTGGTATAGACATTGTCACCATGCACTCTGGCTGTGGTATAGACATTGTCACCATGCACTCTGGCTGTGGTATAGACATTGTCACCATGCACTCTGGCTGTGGTCTAGACATTGTCACCATGCACTCTGGCTGTGGTATAGACATTGTCGCCATGTACTCTGGCTGTGGTATAGACATTGTCACCATGCACTCTGGCTGTGGTATAGACATTGTCACCATGCACTCTGGCTGTGGTATAGACATTGTCACCATGCACTCTGGCTGTGGTATAGACATTGTCACCATGCACTCTGGCTGTGGTATAGACATTGTCACCAAGCACTCTGGCTGTGGTATAGACATTGTCACCATGCACTCTGGCTGTGGTATAGACATTGTCCCCATGCACTCTGGCTGTGGTATAGACATTGTCACCATGCACTCTGGCTGTGGTATAGACATTGTTCCATGCACTCTGGCTGTGGTGTAGACATTGTCTCCCATGCACTCTGGCTGTGGTATAGACATTGTATACCGTGCACTCTGGCTATGGTATAGACTTTGTCTCCATGCACTCTGGCTGTGGTATAGACAATGTCCCCGTGCACTGTGGCTTTGGTATAGACATTCTCCTCATGCACTCTGGCTGTGGTATAGACATTGTCCCCGTGCACTCTGGCTGTGGTATAGACATTTTCTACATGCACTCTAGCTGTGGTATAGACATTGTCCCCGTGCACTGTGGCTGTGGTATAGACATTGGCAGTAGTGTAAACCAAGACTACGACCGTGTGTTTATGCTTTTCCCGTCAACGGTAGACGCACGGCTTCCGTCCTCCCTAAATTTAGTCACCTCGGCGAATCGCACAAGTCCCGCCATCTCTAATATTCATTGACGTCATCAGCCCGTCATTCTACATCTTCCCTTAATAAGTCCGTTTTCTGTGATTGCATATTTAATTACATGTACAATTATTTAATATTAAATCCCTTTTTCAAAGACTAATTATTTCTCGTTCAAAGATCGCATATTAAACATAAGAATGAAATTGCAAAAGGCTTTTTTGGGAGGCCATACAGCATCTCTTTTTATATTTTCAACCCATGTTGAATCAGTCATTATTTCCTCTATGAAATAAAATGCAGAAGGTGCATACATAAGAAACAAGGAAAAGAACACAATGTTCACACTGGTATTTACCAATGTGTTACTTAATGTCTAATAAATACCCTAATTAGTACTCCCTTTCATATCCTTTTATCTACCTATACCCGTCAATCATGTCACCCATCTAGAGGCAATATGCATAAGGTTCTATTCATATACCCTTATTATACTCACTCATTCTCTCTTCGCCTAACTATCGAATGCCTTATTTGTTCAAATACTTTTAGTAGAGACTAATTAAATTGTAAGAAAAGATTGTTTGTGCCTTCAGATTACTTATTTACACCTAATATTTATAGTGTATTGCCAAAGGTGGATTATCGAGCAAAAGAAGGAATGAAACAGCTAATCGTCCAGTCATACTGATCAACGTAGATAACATAGAGTCTTGACTAACAAGTGTACGTCGTTTAGAATTCACTAGTTTAGAATAAAAGTCCTCAAGTCCCACAATGCAAATATCATGAGACAATACCTTGTTGAACTCTACAAACCTAACAACATTCATATATTGCAGATGATGAGTCACAATAATGTGGCTGAAAAATGATGACCAAACCACACACTAGAAAGTGAAGGGGCGACGACGTTTCGGTCCGTCCTGGATCACAATCGACTTGATAATGTTCCAGGACCGACCGAAACGTCGTCGTCTCTTCACTTTCCAGAGTGTGGATTGTTCAACATTCATATATTATAACATACAATTCTCGTAACGACCTGTAACACAACTCAGGCGTTGAATCCTCCCTTGCTGTTAATCCCTCACACACACTTCATTAACGTTCAAAACATCCCAACAACACAGCATAGTGACATTAACCATCTCTGCCATATCAAATATTTGTTCAATATATATATATATATATATATATATATATATATATATATATATATATATATATATATATATATATATATATATATATATATATATATATATATATATATATATATATATATTAGTATATTTTGGTAGCAGTCTTGCTTGTAAACATATGTTGTTGAATATGACCGAAAAAGTAGGATTATTAATTCTAATACAATTATTTTCAATATTTCTTGTTTTTCTTCACTGTCGGTGGTAATGAAAATAACAATTCTCCAAAATTCCTTTTTTTTTTTTTATTTAATGGTCTGACGCCTGAACGCGTTTTGTAATTCGTATTACATTTTCAAAGACTTAATTCGGTGAGGTGATATGGCACAAAAGTTTTGGGTGAGGTGAACAAACTTGTGAGAAACACAAGACAGAACACGAAACAATGACTATAACTTGGATATAAGAGCATAACAATGGAAATAACTACAGAAGGCTTATTGGCCCATACTTCCTCTTGCTGTTTCCATATTAGTTCGGGGTCTTGAAGTGGGTAGAATACCCACTTCAAGGTTTCTACAAAGTGGGTAGAATACCCACTTCAAGGTTTCTACAAAGTGAGTAGAATACCCACTTCAAGGTTTCTACAAAGTGGGTAGAATACCCACTTCAAGGTTTCTACAAAGTGGGTAGAATACCCACTTCAAGGTTTCTACAAAGTGGGTAGAATACCCACTTCAAGGTTTCTACAAAGTGGGTAGAATACCCACTTCAAGGTTTCTACAAAGTGGGTAGAATACCCACTTCAAGGTTTCTACAAAGTGGGTAGAATACCCACTTCAAGGTTTCTACAAAGTGGGTAGAATACCCACTTCAAGGTTTCTACAAAGTGGGTAGAATACCCACTTCAAGGTTTCTACAAAGTGGATAGAATACCCACTTCAAGGTTTCTACAAAGTGGGTAGAATACCCACTTTGTATGTGTGTACGTGTAGCCTCTAAATATCCAATGTAATATTTAATATCCTTTAAATATTACAATGTACTTGTAACCTTTATATATCTAATAAAGTACAAAATGATCCCATAATCGCAATGAAAAGAGATAAATCCTTGAAATACTATTTACTTAGGGCTGGCTCCCGCCCGTTAGCCTAGTATATATTCCGCCAAAAAATAAGCGGAGGTTTAGACACAACCAAACTAGCCTAACCTGGTACAGGAGGGCAACATCCTCCTCCTGTAGTTTCTGAGAGTCCGAGGAGTGCTTAGATTGGTCCTTCATTACACACAACAGCGACAACAAATATGTAACTTTGTTGCTAGATGGTGCGCTATATTGCACTGGTAGTTATCGTACATCTGGCAACTCAGCATGCTAGTACCTGCGTTCATACGTTTGTCATTCCCAGACCCGGGACATTACACCCAAAATATGTCAACAGCAACAGCTGTTACTCGGTAATTATGCAGTGTCTAGTTCAACCCAAATAGCTGCCCAAATGTCGTGCCCCAATTCATACATATGGCAACTCAGCTGGATCCTAGTCACTATATGCATACGGTAATAATTTCTAGACCTCGAAAATCCTAGTCTTGCTCCAAAAAGCAGCTAACTTGTTACTAAACCAACAGTCACAAATACATACATACATACTTACATACATACATACATACATACATACATACATACATACATACATACATACATACATACATACATACATACATACATACATACATACATACATACATAAATACATACATACATACATACATACATATCTATGACTTGAAAGAGTGAGCAACGGCACTCTACTTGCCACTCTCCAAAGTGTATAGTAGGTCACTGGAGACGGGAGACCTACCAGAAATATAGAAGATGGCGAATGTGGTCCCAATATATAAAAATGGTGACAGACAAGAGGCAATGAACTACAGGCCAGTGTCCATAACTTGTATACCATGCAAGGTGATGGAGAAGATCGTGAGAAAAAATCTAGTAACACAACTGGAGAGAAGGGACTGCGTGAGAAATTGCCAACATGGGTTCAGGGAGGGTAAATCTTGTCTGACTGGGTTAATAGAATTCTACGACCAGGTGAAAAAGATTAAGCAAGAAAGAGAAGGGTGGGCGGACTGCATTTTTTTGGACTGTCAGAAAACCTTTGACACAGTCCCCCATAAGTGGCTGTTACATAATAAGCTGGGGAGACAGGCAGGAGTAACTGGTAAGGTGCTCCAGTGGATAAGGGAGTACCTAAGCAATAGGAAGCAAAGAGTTCCAGTGAGAGGTGAGTCATCAAATTGGCGTGAAGTCACCAGTGGAGTCCCACAGGGCTCTGTACTCGGTCTTATCCTGTTTCTGATATATGTAAATGATCTACCGGAGGGTATAGACTCATTCCTCTCAATGTTTGTTGACGACGCAAAAATTATGAGAAGGATTAAGACAGAGGAGGACTGCTTGAGGCTTCAAGAAGACCTTGACAAACTGAAGGAATGGTCGAACAAATAGTTGTTGGAGTTTAATCCAAGCAAATGTAATGTAATGAAGATAGGTGTAGGGAGCAGGAGACCAGATACAAGGTATCATTTGGGACATGATATTCTTCAAGAGTCAGAGAGAGAGAGAGAAGAACCTGGGGGTTGATCTCACGCCAGACCTGTCCCCTGGTGCCCATATCAAGAGTATAACATCAGCGGCATTTGCCTGGTTGGCTAACATAGGAACGGCATTTAGACACATGTGTGAGGAATCATTCAGAATATTGAATACCACATATGTCAGACCAATCCTGGAGTATACAGCCCCAGCATGGAGTCCATATCTAGTCAAGCATAAGACAAAACTGGAAAAGTTTCAAAGGGTTGCCACCAGACTAGTACCCGGGCTGAGAGGTATGACCTACGAGGAGAGACTACAGGAATTAAACCTCACGTCACTGGAAGACAGAAGAGTTACGGGGTACATAATCACCACGTACAAGATTCTAAGAAGAATTGACAGGGTAGATAAAGACAGGCTATTTAACACAAGGGGCACACGCACAAGGGGACACAGGTGGAAATTGAGTGCCCAATTGAGCCACAGAGATATTAGAAAGAATTTTTTTAGTGTCAGAGTGGTTGACAAATGGAATGCATTAGGCAGTGATGGAAACTGTGTATAGAGGCTGACTCCATATACAGTTTCATGTGTAGATATGATAGAGCCCAATAGGCTCAGGAACCTGTACACCAGGTTCCTGAGGTATAGTGCTTCTGAAAAATAGGTGAGATAACAGGAATGTGCCAAGGGAAGTGAAAAATTAGATGAGAAAAAGTTGCCCCTAGTGTTTCCAGTGCAGAGAAGAACATTCAAGATGGCCGCCGGCAAGAGGAAATACAAAACAGACCTTGATTTTGCTAGATTCAGTGAAGAAAGCATTGATATAACAAGTCTATACAACAAGTTGGTAAAATTAGATACTATAGTGAACTCTCATGTAGAAATAATTAGTAAATTGAAAGAAAGTAATGACCATTTAAATAGCAAAGTTGTATGTCTTGAGGGTTTAGTGAAAGACTTGTGCAAGGATAAGAATCAATTGGAAACAAATTGCAAAGCCATGGAAGAAGAAAATAAACTCTTAAAAATAGCTTTAGAAGAAGTTAAAGCAAATTTAAACATAAATGGCTACAATAGGTTAGGTAAGGAAATTCAACAGGAGAAACAGCTTTTGTCAGCACAGATGGAGGAAGTTACACAGGGAATAGAACAGTGCAAGAAAGATATGCAACTCACCTATGCACAAGTGGCCAAGGAGAAGGAAAAAATTGAAGAAGCAGTAAAGGAAGTCAAACACTGCAGCAACCAAGATAAAACAAACATTAGGCTGGAAGTGAGAAAAGAATTGGCATCTAACCCGAAGTTGGTGCAAAACACAGTTGATCGGAGTAAGTCCCTGATCATTTTTGGCTGCAAAGAAAAGGCGATAACATCTAGGTCAGAAAGAGCTGTAGAAGAAGCTAAAGTAGTAGATAAAATTGTTGGCCTCGTGGAAGGTCTTACAACCATAGAGAATGTGTGCGACTACAGGAGAATAGGCAGATATGTAAAAGGGAAAGATCGACCTTTGAGGATCACCCTAAATGGTGCCAAACAGATGGAAGAAGTACTAAGGAATGCTAGAAAATTACCAAGTGATGAGGATGGGAAAGTGTGGTCGTTAAGACGAGATCTTTCAAAAGAAGATAGAGAGAAGCTGAAACTGAACCTCGCCGAGGCAAAACGTTTAAATGAGAGCAGGAATGAAGAAGAAATCAATTCTTTTTTCTACAAAGTGATAGGGGTAGGCAGACCAGTAAAGTGGTACATAAAGGCAAACCAACAAAATCTTTAGAGAAAGGGGGAGTGAAAAATAAGAAGAGGGGGAACAAGTTCCTCAAGATTGCATACACCAACATAGATGGAGTAAGATCAAAGATACTGGAGTTAAGTGATGTAATACAGCTGCAGACACCAGACATTGTTGCATTCACGGAGACAAAACTTGAAGATGTTATTTTAAATGAAGTCATATTCCCAAGCGGTCTACTCAATTTGGAGACGGGACAGAAAAATTAGGAAAGGCGGTGGCGTTACTGTGCTGGTGAAAGAACACCTAAAGGTGAAGGAAATAATGACTGCAAATCCACAGGAAGATGACATAATAGCACTAGAGATCTGCCCTGAGGATGATAAACTAATGATCATAAATGCATACAGTCCACCGCTAAGCAGCACATGGTCAAAGGAGGAGCTAGATAGTAAACGAGAAGGTCTTATAACAATAATGAGAGAGATCATAGCGAGAGCGGATAACGATAGTTCACGACTGTTGATAGTCGGCGACTTCAACCTGAAATCCATAGACTGGGAAGCATATGAAACTAAAACAGAAGATTTTTGGACCTGTAAATTTGTAAACCTCATCCTGGAAACATTCTTGTATCAACATGTTAAACAAGCTACGAGGATGAGGGAAGGGGACGTTCCCTCCATGCTAGATTTAATATTTACCAGGAAAGAGGAAGAAATATTTGACATTCAGTACCTTCCTCCCTTGGGTAAAAGTGACCATGTCTTTTTGTGAATAAAGTATGTAATGCGTTATAATCTGGAAGAAAATAAGAAGGTTGATGCAATTGAAAAACCTGACTTTAAGAGAGGATATCATGGCAACCTTAGAAATTTTTTTAGTGAGTATATTTGGACAGACTTGTTGCTAGGCAAGGAAGTGAATGAGATGTATATCAAGTTTTGTGAAAAATATGATAAAGGCACAAAAAAATTTATACCAAAACAGAGATGCAGAACTAGGAAACAGGATTGGTTCAACAGAAATTGCGAGAGGGCCAGAGACCAAAAGACACAAAAATGGAATCAATACAGGAAGAGGCCGAACCCCCAAACATACCAGCGATACAAAGATGTGACATATATATATATATATATATATATATATATATATATATATATATATATATATATATATATATATATATATATATATATATATATATATATATATGTCGTACCTAGTAGCCAGAACGCACTTCTCGGCCTACTATGCAAGGCCCGATTTGCCTAATAAGCCAAGTTTTCCTGAATTAATATATTTTCTGTAATTTTTTTCATATGAAATGATAAAGCTATCTATAAATAAAGGTATCTCTGGTGGTGACCTACCACCAAAGATACCTTACAAGCAGAACTTATTGCGGAAGGAGGGAAGAATCGAGGCAACTACAGAAGCACCATACTGTCCCCCGAGCTCAAAGCGTCAGCTAAGAGCCTTCGTGAGAACAAGGAGATAGTTGTCAGGAGAGGCGACAAGTCGCCAATATACGTCATTCTTAAAAAAGACGAATATTTGGCGAAAATGAACCTCATACTCTCTGACCAAACTAACTTCCAAAGGGTAACGAAGGACATTACAGCCGAACTGAAAGCAAAGGTTAACAAATTGATCGAAACTGTCAACGCCAATAAATCCAGACTCCACCTGCCAAAGATTATTGGGGAATATAAACCTGGATATGCGTATGGAAATGTCAAGACACACAAGCCTGGAAACCCACTTCGGCCAATCATCAGCCAGATACTCACACCCACGTACAGACTGGCGAAACGACTCAACGGCTTGCTGACTCCTTATGTCCCTTGCGCCTTCAGCCTGAAGTCTCCAAAGGAATTTGTTGACTTGCTGCGGGGAACACGGGCCACAGGGATAAGAGCCTCGTTGGACGTAGAATCTCTGTTTACCAACGTATCTGTGGATGAAACAATCGGGATGATAGCCGACAGAGTGTACCGTGATCCGGCCTGTACTCTTCTTGACATACCAGAAAACAGTCTAAGGAAACTACTCCAAGCTTGTACTAAAGGGGCACCCTTCTTGAGCCCGGATGGACACATGTATAAGCAAGAAGATGGGGTCGCCATGGGTTCTCCCCTAGGTGTCCTGTTTGCAAACTTCTACATGGGTACCATCGAGCAAAAAGTCTTAGTCGACATGAACTTGAAACCGGCCATATACTGCAGGTATGTTGACGACATTTTTACACAGGTGCCTGATGTCAGACATCAGCAGGAGCTGAAGGACGCATTTGAGCAGAATTCTGTGTTGCGTTTCACTTACGAGATGGAGAAGGATGGGAAGCTGCCCTTTCTAGATGTAACAGTCATGGAAAGGAGCGAAGTTTTCCACACTGCAGTCTACACTAAGGAAACAAACATAGGAATGTGCCTGAATGCCAACAGTGACTGCCCGGACAGGTACAAGAGGAGTGTTGTCAACGCTTATGTCGACCGTGCTCTCAGCCACAGCTCAGAATGGAAGCAAGTCGACGAAGAACTCTGTAGGGTAAGGCAGGTCCTAGTCAACAACGGCTTCTCCAATGGTTTCGTGGAAGACATCATAAAAAGAAAAGTGAAACGCCAAGCAACCTCTGAAGAGACAACTAACACAACACCTATACCCCCTATTAGACTATTTTACAGGAACTTCTTTTCCATAGCCCATAAAACGGAGGAAAGGGTCCTGAAAGATATTGTCAGTAGAAACGTTATCCCTACAGACAAAAATCAGAAGATACAACTGATGATTTACTATAAAACCAGAAAAACGGCCAGCCTACTCATGAGAAACTCTCCAGACACAAAGCAGAACGCTTTAAAAGAGACCAACGTCGTCTATGCCTTCAAATGCCCTCATGGAGAATGTAAGCCTCGAAAAACCCAGTATATAGGCAAGACAACAACATCTCTTTCCAGGCGTTTAACGATGCATAAGCAACAGGGCTCCATTAAGGAACATATAATCTCTTCCCACAAACAAACCATCACCAGAGAAATCTTAGAAAACAAGAGAGAAATCATTGATAGATACAGCAATAGAAGGCGGCTTGACGTCTGTGAGGCACTACACATTAAAAAGTCAACACCAGCAATCAACAGCCAATTAATGCACAACTATATTCTACCCACCTCAAGACTCCGCTCCAATATAGAAGCATCAAGAAATATGGACCAATAGGCTTTCTACAATCACTTCCATTCAATACCCATTGTTTCGTGTTCTGTCTTGTGTTGATGAAATTAATACCCTATTAATACCACCTCACCCCATCCACCTCACTCAAATGTAGATATAAACAAATCGGAGATGTGTAAGTTCTATTCAGTTGTGTATGTGTAAACTAAAGTCTTTGAAAATGTAATAAGTTTTACGAAACGTGCTCAAGTGTCGCGTCAGACTAGAAATAAAAATGAATTTTGGAGAATTGATTTTTGAATTACCACCAACAGTGAAAAGAAATGTACGAAAGATCGAGAAAATTCGTGTTAGAATTATTAATCTTACTTTTTCGGTCATATTTAATATATATATATATATATATATATATATATATATATATATATATATATATATATATATATATATATATATATATATATATATATATATATATATTCTCTTATCAACGACAAAAACGAGATATCATTATTATTATTATTATTGCTTGCACAAACAACTCACATTAACATGATGTATCAGCGAGAAAATCTTCGAAAACTATGAAGAGGATTCAAACCAGCACAGTGGTAACACCCAAGTGAACCCTTCGCCACTACATGGTCAAAGGCAAGGCAACCTGGGCTTCACCTGACTCCTCTAGCGGCCCTGAGGCTTCCACTCAGGCCCATGTTGGGCTGCACACAATAGGTGCCGTGAGAGGGTACACAACCATCCTCCTCTACAGTAGAGGAAATAACCCCTTGTTGACGTATCCATAAGGGTTAGATTGTGATAACAGAGGCACGCCTTGGTGCCCTTCATCAGCTTCAGGTGGGGGTCACCTCACACTAGGGGGACATAGGGGCAGTGGATCCCAGTACTCACACTAGAGGACACAGGGGCAGTGGATCCCAGTACTCACACTAGAGGACACAGGGGCAGTGGATCCCAGTACTCACGCTAGAGGACACAGTAGCAGTGGGTCCCAGTACTCACACTAGGGGACACAGTAGCAGTGGGTCCCAGTACTCACGCTAGAGGACACAGTAGCAGTGGGTCCCAGTACTCACACTAGGGGGACATAGGGGCAGTGGATCCCAGTACTCACACTAGAGGACACAGGGGCAGTGGATCCCAGTACTCACACTAGAGGACACAGGGGCAGTGGATCCCAGTACTCACACTAGAGGACACAGGGGCAGTGGATCCCAGTACTCACACTAGAGGACATAGGGGCAGTGGATCCCAGTACTCACGCTAGAGGACACAGTAGCAGTGGGTCCCAGTACTCACACTAGGGGACACAGTAGCAGTGGGTCCCAGTACTCACGCTAGAGGACACAGTAGCAGTGGGTCCCAGTACTCACACTAGGGGACACAGTAGCAGTGGGTCCCAGTACTCACGCTAGAGGACACAGTAGCAGTGGGTCCCAGTACTCACGCTAGAGGACACAGTAGCAGTGGGTCCCAGTACTCACGCTAGGGGACACAGTAGCAGTGGATCCCAGTACTCACACTAGAGGACACAGTAGCAATGGGTCCCAGTACTCACACTAGAGGACACAGTAGCAGTGGATCCCAGTACTCACACTAGAGGACACAGTAGCAGTGGGTCCCAGTACTCACACTAGAGGACACAGTAGCAGTGGATCCCAGTACTCACACTAGAGGACACAGTAGCAGTGGGTCCCAGTACTCACACTAGAGGACACAGTAGCAGTGGGTCCTAGTACTCACGCTAGAGGACACAGTAGCAGTGGGTCCCAGTACTCACGCTAGAGGACACAGTAGCAGTGGGTCCCAGTACTCACGCTAGAGGACACAGTAGCAGTGGGTCCCAGTACTCACGCTAGAGGACACAGTAGCAGTGGGTCCCAATACTCACTCTAGGGGACACACGTGAAAGAGGGTACCCATGTGAGCCACAGAGATACAAGAAAGAATTTATTCTGTGTCAGAATAGTTAACAGTGTGGTGGAGGCAGGCTTTGTACACGGTGTCAAGTGCGGAGATGATAGAGCCCAATAGGTTCAGGAAATTGAACACCAGTTGATTGATAGTTGAGTGACGGGTCCAGGCCGAAGCTCAACCCCCGCAACCTTAATTAAGAGTCTGTACACTTAGACCCACAGAAAGACACCGACAGACTTATACATTCTTATACATACTAATACATATTTATACAAACAAGGTCAGGGACAACAACAGAATGAAATTGAAACTGCGGGTCATGGGGGACCTCGATCAATGAGAGATCGATTGGGAAGCAAGGAATTCGCATGGTTGGGACGAAACGTGGGGAGCAAAGTTAGTGGTCGTTATAGACGGGAATTTTCTTATACAGCATGTGAAGGAAGACAAGGGAATGCGGAGGGGATACACCAAGCCAATTAGACCGGATTTTCACACAGAATGAAGAAGACATTAAAAATATGGAACATGAAATATCACTAGGTGCCAGTGACCATTGGGTCCTGGTCTTTGAATACATGATGGAACTTAAAATTGTGACAAAGGGCCAAGAGGTCTGGGAAAGGAGAGAGGACTACAGGAAAGGGGACTACTAGAGGATAAAGGAATATCTGGGAGAAGTGCACTAGAGGAAAACCTCAGAAGAAAAACAGTCCAAGATATGATAGACTTAGTCAATTGGAAATGCAAGGAGGCCGAAGAGAGTTTTATCCAACAGTAAAGGAAAAGTGGGAGGGAATATAATAACCCATGGTTTAATAGACAGTGTCAGTAAACAAAAATGAGAAGTAGGAGGGAGTGGAGTCAGTACAGAAGACAAAGGACAGAGGACAACAGGATCAGATACAACAGAGCTAGAAACAATTACATTACCATAAGATGAGTATCGGAAAGAAATTATGAGAACGATATTGCAATCAAAGCGAAAAAGCAACCTAAATTACTACACAGTCATATAAAAAGGAAGATGTCAGTGAACGACCAAGAGACAAGACTAAAGAAGACAGAAGGGGCATATATAGAAAGTGACAAGAAAATCTGCGAGGCATCGAATGCCAGTTTCCATGGTGTGTTCACTACCGAGCCTGAGCAGCTCCCATTGTTAGAAGCGATTACCCTAGATGAAAGACTGTCAGATATAGAGGTGACAGCAGAGGAGGTAATGAAACAGTTGACAACACCGGATGCAACTGAAGCGGTTGGACCAGACAAAGTATCACCGTGGATACTAAAAGAGGCAGCGCAGGCTCTCAGCGTGCCTCTAGCAAGGATATTTAATAAGTCACTAATGAAGAGAGAGTTGCCCAGTTGCTGGAAGAAGGAAAATGTGGTACCAATTTTCAATAAAGGAGGTCGGAAAGAGATACTTAACTACAGACTAGTATCACTGACAAGCATCCCCTGCAAAGTATTTGAACAGATTGCAGAAATGGTCAGAGAAATGACTACTGGACTTCAACACGAGAAAATGCAAAGTTGTGGAAATGGTATTAGGTGACAGGAGACCAAAGGGACAGTACACAATGAAGGGGGAAACTTCCTTCCTGTGATGATTCGAGAAAGGGACCTGGGAGTGGACGTAACACCTAATCTAACTCCTGAGGCACATGTAAATAAGATTATGACAGCAAGGTTCTCTATGCTGGGAAAAGTTAGAACATCATTAAGAAAGCTAAGTGAGGAGGCTTTTAGGGCGCTTTACACTGCCTACGTGAGACCCGTCTTAGATAGAGTATTCCGCCCCATCATGAAGTCCCTACCTGAAGAAATACATAAGGATACTGGAAAAGGTTCAGAAGTTTGCGACGAGGCTCGTCCCAGAGTTACGAGGGATGGGGGTGTGAAGAGCCCCTGAAGGAAGTGAACCAGACGACGCTAGAAAAAATGAGGGAGAATGGGGATATGATAGGAACATAAAAAATACTTAGGGGGATTGACAGTGTTCACACTGAATACTAACAGAACGAGGGGACATGAGTTGAAGCTGGAAACTCAGATGAGTCAGAGATGTTAGGAAGAATTCATTTAGCGTGAGAGTAGTGGAGAAATGGAATGCACTTAAGGAGCAGGTTGTGGAAGCAAACTCTATTCATAATTTTAAAACTAGATATGATAGGGAAATGGGACAAGAGTCATTGCAGTAAACAACCGATGGCTGGAAAGGCGGGATCCAAGAGTCAATGCTCGATCTTACAGGCACAAATAGGTGAGTGTACACACACACGCTGTTTGACGGGGCCGGATTAATGATGTGCACAGTGATCCGTCTGGCTGTTATGGACGCGTCTGGCACCATGAAGACTGTGCTTGTAATAACCTCAAGGCGGGCGTCGCTGGGGTCAGAGATAATTAGAGTGAGACTCACCGGGGATATTAATGGTGGGATTTATATCTCACAGCTTCCTAAGACCATTAATGATGACTTATGCTCATTACATATTCCAGATGCGAGGCTCTGAGTGATGATAGGTTGTGTGTGTGTGGGGGTACTTGCCTAATTGTGCTTACAGGGATAGAGCTTCAGCTCTTTGGTCCCACTTCTCAACCGTCAGTCAACAGATGTACACATTCCTGAGTCTATTGGGCTCTATCATATCTACATATGCAAACTACCTCCCTATAAGGAATAGACAAAACCAGATGGGAGTGGACATAACAGTAAGCCTTACTCCGGAGCCACATAACATTGAGGATAACATCAACAGCATACTCTGCAGGGACTCAACTACATTAAAAATCCCAAACCGTCGTTTAATATAATTGCTTACCGTCTTAGAGTATGCTGGCCCGACCTGGAACCCCATCTCAAGTAACACATTAGAAAAGTAAAGAAGTTTCAGAGGTTTACAAGGAGACTAATCTTGGGATTGCGAGAGATAGATTATGTAAACAGACTGAAAGAACCAGACCTGGCGACGATAAAAAAAAACAGGGAGGGTGGAGGTATGATAGAGACATAAAAAATACTTAGGTGGGGTTGACAGAAGGGAAAAAAATGAGATTTTCAAAATTAATAGGAATAGAACGAGTGTCATGGATGGAAGATTGAGAATTATATGAGACACAGAGACCCACGTATTATGGTACGTATTCCTCTTGTTACCCACCTACCATACATTGTTAGTTCCCTTGTTACCCTCCTACCATGGTCTCTAGTCCACTTGTTGAGACACGTACCATGGTGTGTATTCCACCATGGTGTGTATTCCACCATGGTGTGTATTCCACCATGGTGAGTATTCCACCATGGTGTGTATTCCACCATGGTGAGTATTCCACCATGGTGTGTATTCCACCATGGTGAGTATTCCACCATGGTGTGTATTCCACCATGGTGAGTATTCCACCATGGTGTGTATTCCACCATGGTGAGTATTCCACCATGGTGAGTATTCCACCATGGTGTGTATTCCACCATGGTAGTATTCCACCATGGTGTGTATTCCACCATGGTGAGTATTCCACCATGGTGTGTATTCCACCATGGTGTGTATTCCACCATGGTGAGTATTCCACCATGGTGAGTATTCCACCATGGTGTGTATTCCACCATGGTGAGTATTCCACCATGGTGAGTATTCCACCATGGTGAGTATTCCACCATGGTGTGTATTCCACCATGGTGAGTATTCCACGATGGTGTGTATTCCACCATGGTGAGTATTCCACGATGGTGTGTATTCCACCATGGTGTGTATTCCACCATGGTGTGTATTCCACCATGGTGAGTATTCCACCATGGTGTGTATTCCACCATGGTGTGTATTCCACCATGGTGAGTATTCCACGATGGTGTGTATTCCACCATGGTGTGTATTCCACAATAGTGTGTATTCCACTTTTTAACCCTTGGGATTGCATTTTTAGGATTTACAGTTTTAGCCGCAACAGTTGTCGCTCGTTCCTTCGTGAGAAACGGTTCACTCCATCTTGATAATCCAATAATTCTTGGCTTCCTCAGCTCTCTGGGCTTCCTCACCACTCTTGGCTTCCTCGCTTCTCCTGTATTCAGGGAACTGTGAAGAGCAGTGCTGGTGGTGCTCACGCCTCCTGTGAGCAGGAGTAGCTTAGGTTAGTGGTGATAATTGTATTATATGACTGACGTGGGCACTAGGAGACTGGAACCCCCGCCCCCAGGAGAGTGAGCCAGAAGTTCTACCCACCACACTATGGTGGTGGAGGAGGCCTGGTGGGTGACCACTGAGGTGTCGTGGTGCGCGTGTGTGACCACTGAGGTGTCGTGGTGCGCGTGTGTGACCACTGAGGTGTCGTGGTGCGCGTGGGTGACCACTGAGGTGTCGTGGTGCGCGTGTGTGACCACTGAGGTGTCGTGGTGCGCGTGTGTGACCACTGAGGTGTCGTGGTGCGCGTGTGTGACCACTGAGGTGTCGTGGTGCGCGTGTGTGACCACTGAGGTGTCGTGGTGCGCGTGGGTGACCACTGAGGTGTCGTGGTGCGCGTGTGTGACCACTGAGGTGTCGTGGTGCGCGTGGGTGACCACTGAGGTGTCGTGGTGCGTGTGTGAGGTGCCCAGGTCCCGCCGCCAGTACCAAGAGTTATGGAGGTTTCTCTGTTAATTTGGTGCAGTTAATTTTGTGAGTCATCGTTAATGGTTTTAACTACGACGGATAGTTTGGTGGAGGGGAGTGTACCCGGCTGCACCCGGGTCTCTTCTGCCCCCTCTTCGCATCATCTTCCTCTTGACCTCTCTGTCCCTATTCCCTTGTTACAGCCATTCGTCCCTTCCTCATCCACCTGTTCCTTCCCCGTCTTCCTCTCTCTTCCTCCCACCTCATCTCCCTCTTCCTCTCTCTTCCTCCCTCCTCCTCCCCCTCTTCCTTCCAGAAAAGTTAGTAATAATTAGCACTGAAACAACTGTATGGGTCTCAGGGAAATGTATTATAATGATCACCAAAAATTCTAGGGGAATCACTTCAAATATTTCAAACTTGTCTCTTTGAAAATCGCATGGGAGGGGGGGAAGGGAGGATATTCTTTAAAAAGGCAAATATTTCTAAAAGCATTTAAGTTAGGTCTACCCTGACTAACCTATGTTCATCCCGTTCCCCAGACCTCTCCCATTGCAAAGTTAAGCGAGGCTAGCAACAGGCGCTTGACTTCCAACTTAGGATAAACAGACAACCTCTCCTTAAGTACGAATTGTGGCTCCTTTAGCAGATTTTTTTCTCATTTAGTTCAATTCATTCCTGTGATTAGCTGCTTCCAACGGCGGTAAGATCTCTACCGGAGAGTACTAGAAAGTACCGGAGAGTACCGGAGAGTACTAGAAAGTACCGGAGAGTACCGGAGAGTACTAGAAAGTACCGGAGAGTACCGGAGAGTACTAAAAAGTACCGGAGAGTACCGGAGAGTACTAGAAAGTACCGGAGAGTACTAGAAAGTACCGGAGAGTACCGGAGAGTACTAGAAAGTACTGAAGAGTACAGGAAAGTACCGGGGAGTACTAACTCTCCTAGAAAGTACCGGAGAGTACTAGAAAGTACCGGAGAGTACTAGAAAGTACTGGAGAGTACAGGAAAGTACTGGGGAGTACTAACTCTCCTAGAAAGTACCGGAGAGTACTAGAAAGTACCGGAGAGTACCGGAGAGTACTAGAAAGTACTGGAGAGTACAGGAAAGTACCGGGGAGCACTAACTCTCCTAGAAAGTAGCGGAGAGTACTGGAAAGTACCGGAGAGTACTAGAAAGTACCGGAGAGTACTAGAAAGTACCGGAGAGTACCGGAAGCCTTACTCCAGTACCAGGAAGTCATTGAGGTGCTGCCATTAAGGACCATAACATTACAAGATGGATCCTTGACAACATTAACATCCTGTTTGTCACCAGTTCCTTCATCCTGTAGTAGGTAGCATGGCCACTTGGTCACTTGTTCATTAAGCAGGTGTTGTTTGACTGTTAAGCAGGTGTTGTTTGACCGTTAAGCAGGTGTTGTTTGACTGTTAAGCAGGTGTTGTTTGACCGTTAAGCAGGTGTTGTTTGACCGTTAAGCAGGTGTTGTTTGACTGTTAAGCAGGTGTTGTTTGACCGTTAAGCAGGTGTTGTTTGACCGTTAAGCAGGTGTTGTTTGACTGTTAAGCAGGTGTTGTTTGACTGTTAAGCAGGTGTTGTTTGACCGTTAAGCAGGTGTTGTTTGACCGTTAAGCAGGTGTTGTTTGACCGTTAAGCAGGTGTTGTTTGACCGTTAAGCAGGTGTTGTTTGACCGTTAAGCAGGTGTTGTTTGACTGTTAAGCAGGTGTTGTTTGACTGTTAAGCAGGTGTTGTTTGACCGTTAAGCAGGTGTTGTTTGACCGTTAAGCAGGTGTTGTTTGACTGTTAAGCAGGTGTTGTTTGACCGTTAAGCAGGTGTTGTTTGACCGTTAAGCAGGTGTTGTTTGACCGTTAAGCAGGTGTTGTTTGACTGTTAAGCAGGTGTTGTTTGACTGTTAAGCAGGTGTTGTTTGACCGTTAAGCAGGTGTTGTTTGACCGTTAAGCAGGTGTTGTTTGACTGTTAAGCAGGTGTTGTTTGACCGTTAAGGTGGTGTTGTTTGACCGTTAAGGAGGTGTTGTTTGACCGTTAAGCAGGTGTTGTTTGACTGTTAAGCAGGTGTTGTTTGACCGTTAAGCAGGTGTTGTTTGACCGTTAAGCAGGTGTTGTTTGACCGTTAAGGTGGTGTTGTTTGACCGTTAAGCAGGTGTTGTTTGACCGTTAAGCAGGCGTTGTTTGACCGTTAAGCAGGTGTTGTTTGACCGTTAAGCAGGCGTTGTTTGACTGTTAAGCAGGTGTTGTTTGACCGTTAAGCAGGTGTTGCTTGACCGTTAAGCAGGTGTTGTTTGACCGTTAAGCAGGTGTTGTTTGACCGTTAAGGTGGTGTTGTTTGACCGTTAAGGAGGTGTTGTTTGACCGTTAAGCAGGCGTTGTTTGACCGTTAAGCAGGTGTTGTTTGACCGTTAAGCAGGCGTTGTTTGACTGTTAAGCAGGTGTTGTTTGACCATTAAGCAGGTGTTGTTTGACCGTTAAGCAGGTGTTGTTTGACCGTTAAGCAGGTGTTGTTTGACCGTTAAGCAGGTGTTGTTTGACCGTTAAGCAGGCGTTGTTTGACCGTTAAGCAGGTGTTGTTTGACCATTAAGCAGGCGTTGTTTGACCGTTAAGCAGGTGTTGTTTGACCGTTAAACAAGTGTTGTTTGACCGTTAAGCAGGTGTTGTTTGACTGTTAAGCAGGTGTTGTTTGACCGTTAAGCAGGTGTTGTTTGACCGTTAAGCAGGCGTTGTTTGACCGTTAAGCAGGTGTTGTTTGACCGTTAAGCAGGCGTTGTTTGACCGTTAAGCAGGCGTTGTTTGACCGTTAAGCAGGCGTTGTTTGACCATTAAGCAGGCGTTGTTTGACCGTTAAGCAGGCGTTGTTTGACCGTTAAGCAGGTGTTTTTTGACCGTTAAGCAAGAGTTGTTTGGCCACTAAGCTCTTACCCCGGGTGTTAAGTGCAAGCTTGACCTCCGGTGCTGTTATCTACAGGGGTTGGGGGGAGTTCCTATAATGACACTGATTATTAAACCAACTTGATACTAGCTACCGTTGAACAGAGACCCCATCCACTCCCTGACTGAAAATATGACCGACCACGACAGCCACACTACTGCTGCCGTCAGTCGACCACCAATGGACACTGGAGTTCTTGCAATTAGTTGAGAGATCACCCTGGTAAGCGTCTGGTTCTGGGAGAGGGGTTCAACGTCACCTTTATTCAGGGGTACGGCTCACACTGCCTAGTTGTCGTGAGTACACACCCCCTCTCGAGCCGCCGTGACTCCCCGCACTCTCCTTACTATGAGATGATCTCTCAATATTCCCTAGTTAGTTATTGACCACTATCACCCAACATCGTGACTCTCTCTCTCTCACTATCCCGGAAGCCTCACCAGGACAAGAGTAAACACCAGCTAACATATAAAACATTTAATACATAAAACATACACATGAATGTATACAAGAATATAACCTAACAATGTAGCCTCCAAAGCTGCTACCAACCGCTAACAATCCAATATTCCTTAAAGTTTTCATCCTATAACTTTATTGGGCTGCTGCTCAATCATCAGCCTTCAACCTGCCGCCCCCTTCACTCTTCTGGACTGAAATACACGGTACAGAAATAGTCATATATCTCTTACTGTAAAAAGACATCAATCTCTCGCGAACAAATCCACAAGAGCCGTGACGAGGGTTCGAACGTACGTCCGAGAACATCCCAGACGCTGCCTTAATCGGCTGAGCTACGACATGGTTAAAAGAATTATAACCAGAAGATCTACTAAACTTACTTGTTCAGTAGAACTTCTGGTGGCAATTCTGCAGCCTTCATGCCAAAACACAATCAAGCACTCCCTTAAACCTCAATGTGTCCATATGATCCATTGTTCTATTCCTCGAGGTCCACTACTACATACAACTATCTGGGTCCTCAGAATTCAGGTAAGGTACTCCAGCAGTTCCTCCTTCTGCTGCATATGAAGTCCTCCTTGAGTGTCAGTGAAGCTCTCTCGCGCGGCTTCACACAAGAGACGTGTAGCTCCTACACTACTTGAAGACTCACTGTGTCACTGGAGTTCCACTCCTCCCTGGAAATCCTGCTTCGCCTGCAGCTCAGTTCCCACATGGAGTTCAGCTTATACTCCTCCTCCGGTGCGAAGTTCCTTCACTAACTTCTCCCATACTAACCTGCAAATCCATCACTATGCCACAGTAAAATGTTTTCCAAACAAAACATAAATATATGTATTCGTAGAAAATAAACTCCTCCATCCGACATCCCCTTAAACACCACGGCCCCGTCACAATGGGTCCTCCCCCATCCTGGACGAGTCCACAGTAGAAACAAATACTGACGCGACGCTGGGCGCTCCGCCCCCTCAGTTGCTCACTAGACACGGGAGAGTGAGGGTGTGCCGTTCCTGCCTCCAGTATGTCCACACAACTCTTAACTCCTTATTATAGCTACATTATATACACATACATTCACTATGATCGCTGGGCACAGATCAAACACTGGTAGCTACTCAGACATCTGCTTAGACAAGCTTACAGCAGAAATGTATGATGTGAGGGCGTTCACTCTCTGGTGCTCCAACATGGCGTTCACTCTCTGGTGCTCCAACATGGCGCTCACTCTCTGGTGCTCCAACATGGCGCTCACTCTCTGGTGCTCCAACATGGCGCTCACTCTCTGGTGCTCCAACATGGCGCTCACTCTCTGGTGCTCCAACATGGCGCTCACTCTCTGGTGCTCCAACATGGCGCTCACTCTCTGGTGCTCCAACATGGCGCTCACTCTCTGGTGCTCCAACATGGTGCTCACTCTCTGGTGCTCCAACATGGCGCTCACTCTCTGGTGCTCCAACATGGTGCTCACTCTCTGGTGCTCCAACATGGCGCTCACTCTCTGGTGCTCCAACATGGCGCTCACTCTCTGGTGCTCCAACATGGCGCTCACTCTCTGGTGCTCCGACATGGCGCTCACTCTCTGGTGCTCCGACATGGCGCTCACTCTCTGGTGCTCCGACATGGCGCTCACTCTCTGGTGCTCCGACATGGCGCTCACTCTCTGGTGCTCCAACATGGCGCTCACTCTCTGGTGCTCCAACATGGCGCTCACTCTCTGGTGCTCCAACAAGGCGCTCACTCTCTGGTGCTCCAACATGGCGCTCACTCTCTGGTGCTCCAACATGGCGCTCACTCTCTGGTGCTCCAACATGGCGCTCACTCTCTGGTGCTCCAACATGGCGCTCACTCTCTGGTGCTCCAACATGGCGCTCACTCTCTGGTGCTCCGACAAGGCGCTCACTCTCTGGTGCTCCAACATGGCGCTCACTCTCTGGTGCTCCGACACGGCGCTCACTCTCTGGTGCTCCGACACGGCGCTCACTCTCTGGTGCTCCAACACGGCGCTCACTCTCTGATGCTCCAACACGGCGCTCACTCTCTGGTGCTCCAACATGGCGCTCACTCTCTGGTGCTCCAACATGGCGCTCACTCTCTGGTGCTCCAACATGGCGCTCACTCTCTGGTGCTCCAACATGGCGCTCACTCTCTGGTGCTCCAACATGGCGCTCACTCTCTGGTGCTCCAACATGGCGCTCACTCTCTGGTGCTCCAACATGGCGCTCACTCTCTGGTGCTCCAACATGGCGCTCACTCTCTGGTGCTCCAACATGGCGCTCACTCTCTGGTGCTCCAACATGGCGCTCACTCTCTGGTGCTCCAACATGGCGCTCACTCTCTGGTGCTCCAACATGGCGCTCACTCTCTGGTGCTCCAACATGGCGCTCACTCTCTGGTGCTCCAACATGGCGCTCACTCTCTGGTGCTCCAACATGGCGTTCACTCTCTGGTGCTCCAACATGGCGCTCACTCTCTGGTGCTCCAACATGGCGCTCACTCTCTGATGCTCCAACATGGCGCTCACTCTCTGGTGCTCCAACATGGCGCTCACTCAGGTCGCTCACAAAATCGTTTTAGGACTGCTTCACCAAGCTACCTCCAGCCCTGACTTAAGTAAACAAGGTCGTCTGGAAGGCTTCACACAGGAACGCCTGCTTACTTCCCTCCTCTTGGAGGAGTACACAATTAGAGTTCCACAAAGGAGCGACCACCCACTAGGTCCCAGCCGCCTCTAATAACTTCACCTCACCAAGAAGGGGTGTACGACGTCCCCAACAGCTTCCTCACACTTGAAAACAAGTAGTCGTCACTTCACCGCCATCACAGGGCACTATATTCTTCATTCTTCCAGTCGATCAACGAAATACAACAATTCCTGATGACTGCTGTAACTCAGGTGACGTTACCATGTCCACCTGCGTCACGTCACGTCACAAAACACAGCATATCTCCCCTCCTGTTCCCTCCCCCCTCTCATATTGTCGCCCTCCCTTTGATGCCTGCACCCCTTTCTTGCCCCTCTCCTCCTCCGTCTTCCCTTCCCACATAGTTCAGGCAGTACTTCTTGTCCTGCTTGTTCATGGGTCGTCAACATATCGGAGAGTCTTATAATGATGGTCTCAGAGATGCGTCTTTATCGTTCCTTGAAGGGCTTCGCATCTAGGCTTAGTGTCTTCCCTGCGACGCGTCAGTCCTCCTTCAACTGGCATGACTGTTGAACACCTCTGTGTCCTCCCTCTCTGCCTCGTGTGGCGAATTGCTTTTCCGCTTGCTTTCTGGCTCTAAAATGTGGATTTCCGGCTTCCGTTTACCTCTCTCTCAGCTTTTTGATGGTCTTCGTATTCAGAGTTTTGTGATCTTAGAAGTGTAAAGGATTTATCAACATGCAGAAAATGACATTCTTGCTTTTCCATTTCCCTTTGTTCTCAACCTTTCCCGAGTCCTTTCCATATTCGGTCCTCTTCCACGGAGTCTTGCGGAAGAGGTCGTGTCTGTTTGTCTGTTACTTGTCCTCGTTCCTGGTAGTCTGTCAGTTACTTATCCCCGTTCCTGGTAGTCTGTCTGTTACTTATCCCCGTTCCTGGTAGTCTGTCTGTTACTTGTCATCGTTCCTGGTAGACTGTCTGTTACTTGTCCCCGTTCCTGGTAGACTGTCTGTTACTTGTCCCCGTTCCTGGTAGACTGTCTGTTACTTGTCCCCGTTCCTGGTAGTCTGTCTGTTACTTGTCCCCGTTCCTGGTAGTCTGTCAGTTACTTGTCCCCGTTCCTGGTAGACTGTCTGTTACTTGTCCCCGTTCCTGGTAGTCTGTCAGTTACTTGTCCCCGTTCCTGGTAGTCTGTCTGTTACTTGTCCCCGTTCCTGGTAGTCTGTCAGTTACTTGTCTCCGTTCCTGGTAGTCTGTCAGTTACTTGTCCCCGTTCCTGGTAGTCTGTCTGTTACTTGTCCCCGTTCCTGGTAGACTGTCAGTTACTTGTCCCCGTTCCTGGTAGTCTGTCAGTTACTTGTCCCCGTTCCTGGTAGTCTGTCAGTTACTTGTCCCCGTTCCTGGTAGTCTAAATATTCTGATGTAAGTATCTTTCTGGGCGATGGATATTCTGGGGAATATATATTTTGGTAGATGGATATACTTTTTCATGTTTATTTTTGTGGGTGGACTTTCTGGGTATGGATAATGTTAAGAATAGATATATTATGAAATGGATATTATGAGGGATAAATGTTCTGTGGGTGGATATTCTCGTGGCTGGATATTCTCCAAGATAAACTTTCTGTGGGTTGGATAATATAACAATGAGTGGATATTTTGGTCGATGGAAATTCTATGAGAAGGATACTCTGGGCGACAAATATTCAAGGGATGCATAAAATGTGAGATGGATACTCCGGTGGATAGATATTCAGGAGGAGGCATATTCTACTGATGGATGTTAAGGGATGAGTGGGGGTAGTGCCCATGGCTGAGTGGGGGTAGTGCCCATGGCTGAGTGTGGGGGTAGTGCCCATGGCTGAGTGTGGGGGTAGTGCCCATGGCTGAGTGTGGGGGTCGTGCCCATGGCTGAGTGTGGGGGTAGTGCCCATGGCTGAGTGTGGGGGTAGTGCCCATGGCTGAGTGTGGGGGTAGTGCCCATGGCTGAGTGTGGGGGTAGTGCCCATGGCTGAGTGTGGGGGTAGTGCCCATGGCTGAGTGTGGGGGTAGTGCCCATGGCTGAGTGTGGGGGTAGTGCCCATGGCTGAGTGTGGGGGTAGTGCCCATGGCTGAGTGTGGGGGTAGTGCCCATGGCTGAGTGTGGGGGTCGTGCCCATAGCTGAGTGTGGGGGTCATGCCCATGGCTGAGTGTGAGTAGTACCCATGGCTGAGCGTGGGGGTAGTGCCCATGGCTGAGTGGGGGTAGTGCCCATGGCTGAGTGTGGGGGTAGTGCCCATGGCTGAGTGTGGGGGTCATGCCCATGGCTGAGTGAGAGTAGTACCCATGGCTGAGCGTGGGGGTAGTGCCCATGGCTGAGTGGGGGTAGTGCCCATGGCTGAGTGTGGGGGTACTGTCCATGGCTGAGTGTGGGGGTCATGCCCATGGCTGAGTGTGAATAGTACCCATGGCTGAGCGTGGGGGTAGTGCCCATGTCTGAGTGTGAGTAGTACCTATGGCTGAGTGTGGGGGTAGTGCCCATGGCTGAGCGTGGGGGTAGTGCCCATGTCTGAGTGTGGGGGTAGTGCCCATGGCTGAGTGTGGGGGTAGTGCCCATTGCTGAGTGTGAGTAGTGCCCACGACTGAGCGTGGGGGTAGTGCCCATGTCTGAGTGTGGGGGTACTGCCCATGGCTGAGTGTGGGGGTAGTGCCCATTGCTGAGTGTGAGTAGTGCCCATGGCTGAGTGTGAGTAGTGCCCATGTCTGAGTGTGGGGGTAGTGCCCATGTCTGAGTGTGGGGGTAGTGCCCATGGCTGAATGTGGGGGTAGTGCCCATTGCTGAGTGTGAGTAGTGCCCATGGCTGAGTGTGGGGGGTAGTGCCCATTGCTGAGTGTGAGTAGTGCCCATGGCTGAGTGTGAGTAGTGCCCATGGCTGAGTGTGGGGGTAGTGCCCATTGCTGAGTGTGAGTAGTGCCTATGGCTGAGTGTGGGGGGTAGTGCCCATTGCTGAGTGCGAGTAGTGCCCATGGCTGAGTGTGAGTAGTGCCCATGGCTGAGTGTGAGTAGTGCCCATGGCTGAGTGGGGGTAGTGCCCATGTCTGAGTGTGGGGGAAGTGCCCATGGCTGAGTGTGGATAGTGCCTATGTCTGAGTGTGGGGGTAGTGCCCATGTCTGAGTGTGGGGGTAGTGCCCATGGCTGAGTGTGGGTAGTGCCCATGGCTGAGTGGGGGTAGTGCCCATGGCTGAGTGAGGGGGTAGTGCCCATGGCTGAGTGTGGGGGTAGTGCCCATGTCTGAGAGGGGTAGTGCCCTTGGCTGAGTGTGAGTAGTGCCCATGGCTGAGTGTGGGGGATAGTGCCCATGGTGAGTGTGGGGGTAGTGCCCATGTCTGAGTGGGGGTAGTGCCCATGTCTGAGTGGGGGTAGTGCCCATGGCTGAGTGTGGGGGTAGTGCCCATGGCTGAGTGTGGGGGTAGTGCCCATGGCTGAGTGTTGGGTAGTACCCATGGCTGAGTGTGGGGGTAGTGCCCATGTCTGAGTGGGGGTAGTGCCCATGTCTGAGTGTGAGGGTAGTGCCCATGGCTGGGTGGGGGTAGTGCCCATGGCTGAGTGTGGGGGTAGTGCCCATGGCTGAGTGTAAGTAGCACAAATGTCTGAGTGGGGGTAGTGCCCATGTCTGAGTGTTGGGGTAGTGCCCATGTCTGAGTGGGGGTAGTGTCCATGGCTGAGTGTGGGTAGTGCCCATGGCTAAGTGTGGGAGTAGTGCCCATAGCTGAGTGGGGGAAGTGCCCATGACTGAGTGTGGGGGTAGTGTCCATGGCTGACTGGGGGGATAGTGCCCATGGCTGAATGTGGGGGTAGTGCCCATGACTGAGTGTGTGTAGTGCCCATTGCTGAGTGTGGGGGTAGTGCCCATGTCTGAGTGGGGGTATTGCCCATGTCTGAGTGTGAGTAGTGCCCATAGCTGAGTGTGAGTAGTGCCCATGGCTGAGTGTAGGGGTAGTGCCCATGGCTGAGTGTGAGTAGTGCCCATGGCTGAGTGGGGATAGTGCCCATGGCTGAGTGTGGGGGTAGTGCCCATGGCTGAGTGTGGGGGTCGTGCCCATGGCTGAGTGTGAGTAGTGCCCATGACTGAGCGTGGGGGTAGTGCCCATGTCTGAGTGTGGGGGTAGTGCCCATGGCTGAGAGTGAGGGTAGTGCCCATGGCTGAGTGGGAGTAGTGCCCATGGCTGAGTGTAAGTAGTGCCCATGGCTGAGTGTGGGGGTAGTGCCCATGTCTGAGTGGGGGTAGTGCCCATGGCTGAGTGTGAGTAGTGCCCATGGCTGAGTGTGAGTAGTGCCCATGGCTGAGTGTAGGGGTAGTGCCCATGGCTGAGTGTGGGGGTAGTGCCCATGTCTGAGAATGGGGGTAGTGCCCCATGGCTGAGTGTGGGGGTAGTGCCCCAGGGCTGAGTGTGAGTAGTGCCCATGGCTGAGTGTGGGGGTAGTGCCCCATGGCTGAGTGTGAGTAGTTCCCATGGCTGAGTGTGGGGGTAGTGCCTCATGGCTGAGTGTGGGGGTAGTGCCCCATGGCTGAGTGTGAGTAGTGCCCCCTGGCTGAGTGTGGGGGTAGTGCCCATGTCTGAGTGTGGGGGTAGTGCCCATGGCTGAGTATGGGGGTCGTGCCCATGGCTGAGAGTGGGGGTAGTGCCCCATGGCTGAGAGAGTAGTGCCCATGGCTGAGTGTGAGTTGTGCCCATGGCTGAGTGTGAGTAGTGCCCATGGCTGAGTGTGAGTAGTGCCCATGGCTGAGTGTGGGGTTAGTGCCCATGTCTGAGTATGGGGGTAGTGCCCATGTCTGAGTGGGGGTAGTGCCCATGTCTGAGTGGGGGTAGTGCCCATGACTGAGCGGGGGTAGTGCCCATGTCTGAGTGGGGGTAGTGCCCATGGCTGAGTGTGAGTAGTGCCCATGGCTGAGTGTTGGGGTAGTGCCCATGGCTGAGTGTGGGGGTCGTGCTCATGGCTGAGTGTGAGTAGTGCCCATGCCTGAGTGGGGGTAGTGCCCATGTCTGAGTGTGGGGGTAGTGCCCATGGTTGTGTGGAGGTAGTGCCCATAGCTGAGTGGGGGTAGTGCCCATGGCTGACTGTGGGGGGTAGTGCCCATGGCTGACTGTGGGGGGTAGTGCCCATGGCTGACTGTGGGAGGTATTGCCCATGGCTGAGTGTGGGGGTAGTGCCCATGGCTGACTGTGGGGGGTAGTGCCCATGGCTGACTGTGGGGGGTAGTGCCCATGGCTGAGTGGGGATAGTGCCCATGGCTGAGTGTGGGTAGTACCCATGGCTGAGTGTGGGGTATTGCCCATGGCTGAGTGTGTGGGTCGTGCCCATGGCTGAGTGTGTGGGTCGTGCCCATGGCTGAGTGTGAGTAGTGCCCATGGCTGAGTGTGCGGGTAGTGCCCATGGCTGAGTGTGGGTAGTGCTCATGGCTGAGTGTGGGGGTAGTGCCCATGGCTGAGTGTGTTGGTCGTGCCCGTGGCTGAGTGTGAGTAGTGCCCATAGCTGAGTGTGAGTAGTGCCCATGGCTGAGTGTGAGTAGTGCCCATGGCTGAGTGTGGGGATAGTTGCCATATCAGAGAGTAGGGGTAGTGCCCATGGCTGAGTGTTGTGGTCGTGCCCATGTCTGAGTGTGGGGTTAGTGCCCATGGCCGAGTGTGAGTAGAGCCCATGGCTGAGTGTGGGGGTAGTGCCAATGTCTGAGTGTGGGGGTCGTGCCCATGTCTGATTGGGGGTAGTGCCCATGTCTGAGTGTGGTGGTAGTGCCCATGTCTGAGTGTGGGGGTAGTGTCCATGTCTGAGTGGGGGTAGTGCCCATGTCTGAGTGTGGGGGTAGTGCCCATGTCTGAGTGGGGGGTAGTGCCCATGGCTGAGTGTGGGGGTAGTGCCCATGGCTGATTGTGGGTAGTGTCCATGGCTGAGTGTGGGGGTAGTGCCCATGGCTGAGTGGGGGTAATGCTCTTGGCTGAGTGTGGGGGTAGTGCCCATGTCTGAGTGTGGGGGTAGTGCCCATGTCTGAGTGTGGGTAGTGCCCATGTCTGAGTGTGGGGGTAGTGCCCATGGTTGAGTTTGGGGGGTAGTGCCTATGGCTGAGTGAGGGTAGTGCCCATGGCTGAGTGTGGGGGTCGTGCTCATGGCTGAGTGTGGGGGTAGTGCCCATGGCTGAGTGTGGGGGTAGTGCCCATGGCTGAGTGTGGGTGTAGTGCCCATGGCTGAGTGTGGGGGTAGTGCCCATGGCTGAGTGTGGGGGGTAGTTCCCATGGCTGAGTGTGGGGATATTGTCCATGGCTGAGTGTGGGTCGTGCCCATGGCTGTGTGGGTAGTGATCATGGCTGAGTGTGGGGGTAGTGCCATGGCTGAGTGTGGGGTGTAGTGCCCATGTCTGAGTGGGGGTAGTGCCCATGGCTGAGTGTGGGTCGTGCCCATGGCTGAGTGTGAGTAGTGCCCATGGCTGAGTGTGGTGGTAGTGCTGATGGCTGAGTTTGGGGGTAGTGCCCATGGCTGAGTGTGGGTCGTACCCATGGCTGAGTGTGGGGGTAGTGCCCATGGCTGTGTGTGGGTGTAGTGCCCATTGCTGAGTGTGTGGGTAGTGCCCATTGCTGAGTGTGGGGGTGGTGCCCATGTTTGAGTGAGGGTAGTGCCCATGGCTGAGTGTTGGGGGTAGTGCCCGTGTTTGAGTGAGGGTAGTGCCCATGGCTGAGTGTGGGGGTAGTGCCCATTGCTGTGTGTGGGGGGTAGTGCCCATGGCTGAGTGTGGGGGTAGTGCCCATTGCTGAGTGTGGGGGGTGGTGCCCATGTTTGAGTGAGGGTAATGCCCATGGCTGAGTGAGGGTAGTGCCCATGGCTGAGTGAGGGTAGTGGCCATGGCTGAGTGAGGGTAGTGCCCATGGCTGAGTGAGGGTAGTGGCCATGGCTGAGTGAGGGTAGTGGCCATGGCTGAGTGAGGGTAGTGGCCATGGCTGAGTGAGGGTAGTGGCCATGGCTGAGTGAGGGTAGTGGCCATGGCTTAGCAAGAGCTTACATTCGCTCGGGGTGAAGTGGTAGAGGACGTGGACTGAGATGAACAAGTGGATGACACGTAATGTATATTATTAAGCTATTACATGCATGAACATAAGCACCTTATGTTCTTGCTTCCGCTGTCTCTGAGTGTATTATATGCTCCTTGTTGGAGCCTGTTGCTTGTGCACTGTTAATCGCCTAGAGAGAGAGATGAAATTTGTAAATTTGTAAAATTAGTGTAATTAGTAATCCAGGCTTACCCTTGTTTGGGTGGTGTTCTGCCTCTAAACCAAAAAACCAATCTAGTAGTTACATGTGACCACTAAGAGACATGGGGTGTAGTCGGGGCGGCCAGGAAAATGATAGGATATGTGAACGTTCAAATCCAGAGAACCCACAGCAATGCTAATGCTATTTCCATTACTGGTCCCTGTCTTGTGTATTGCTCGGTACTCACTTCTCCTTTCAGAACGGGTGAGATCTCTGAACTAGAGGGCATACAGAGAACATATACAGCACGCAGACACGATAAAACACCTAAATTATTGGAACAGTCTCAAAGCTCTCAAGATGAACTCTCAGGAAAGGAGACGAGAATGGTATCAAATAATATATACACATGAAAGATACTGGAAGGCCAGGTCCAAAATTTGCACAGCAGAATAACAATATAGTAGGACGAAAGGTACGGAAAGAAATGCAGAATAGAACCAGTGAAGAGTTGAGGTGTCGTAGGCACAATCAGAGAACACTGACCATCAGAGGTCCACAGCTGTTCAACACCCTCCCAGCAATCATCTATAAAAATAAAAATGGAAATGTTCGTTTGTTCAAAACCGCTAATCTCCGAAAGTTCTTCACCGATTGCTTGGAATTTTTCACACAACGTTCCATTCGCATCCGGCCAGGTTTTTATATACATACTATTTAGATATGACGTATGTGATGGTAAAAAAAAAAAAGTTTTTTTTTTTAAACTGTGTTTTTCATGTGAGGGAAATCTTTGAAACTTCTTTACCGATTGCTTTGAAATTTTGACACAACGTTGCATTCGAATAGGCGCGTCTTTTTATATATCTACTATATGCATGTCTCACCTGTGACAGGAAAAAAACATGCGTTTTTTGAAAAACAGCGCCATCTGTTGGAGGTAAGAGCAACACACGCTGTAATCTCTGAAAATTCTTCACCGATTGCTTTGAAATTTTGACACAACGTTGCATTCGAATAGGCACATCTTTTTATATACCTACTATATAGATGCCACCCCTGTGACAGGTAAAAACATGCATTTTTGAAAAACAGCGCCATCTGTTGCACATAATAGCAACATGCACGCAATACTAAATATGTCACGAAATCCATTTCAATGTTTCCGACTTTATTGACAAATTTTATTTTCATAGATTATGATTTATTTTATTTTTAATTGAATTATTTTGTGTGACATTGTGTTGGAATTGAGCTGTGTTGTTTACTATACCGTTCATTTCATAAGTATAAGTATAGATGCCACACCTGTGACAGGTAAAACTATGCTTTTCTTGAAAAACAGCGCCATCTGTTGCATGTAAGAGCAACACACATGCTATACTAAATATGTTACAATTCCATTTCAATGTTTCTGATTGCATTGATAAATTGAATTTTCATAGATTTTGATTTATTTTCTCTTTTATTTAATTATTTTGTGTGAATTGCGTTGGTATTGAGTTGCGTTGTTTACCATACCGTTCATTTTGTGGGTATAGTTTATTTTTTCATATTTTCATTTAATTTTTTTAACTGTTTATCTAATATTTCAGTGATGGGAACATCAGATCACTTGATATTCCCAATTTTCTGATGGTAACTTCAGACAATTTGGGAAAGCATCGGACGAGGGAGTGGAGAATGGTGGGAATGACGAGGGACGGAAGATGGAGATTATGGGGAGGACTAGGGGACAAGGGAGGGGGTAATAGTGGGGAAGGACTTGGGGATGGTGGAGACGAGGAGATGGGGGAATGGAAAATGGTGGGGAGGACAAAGGGACAGGGGAGTGGGGCATGGTAGTAAGAGGGGATGGTGGAGTGGGGAATGGTGATGAGGACGAGGGGACGGGGAGTGGGGAATGGTTGAGAGGCTGAGGAGATGGGTGAGGGAGGGGAATGGTGGGGAGAACTGGGGGACAGGGAAAGTTGCTGTGGCTCGGGAACGCACATGCATTACTGAGCCACAGCAACGCGTGGCCGGGTACTGCTAGTTAGAAATATTGCTGGAACAAAGGTGGGCGTCATAATAATATCTCTGAAAGTGGGTTATAGTCAAAATACACAACAATGACATAACAATAATCATTGAAAGAGAATGTACAATAATAAATGCCAATGATATACAAACTGTAGTCACTGTCATACCAGTGGTCCACTGACCACTATATATATATATATACACCTGAAATTCAACAATTAGCACCGAGTCACACATATTCCATTTAATGTGAAATAAATACTTAGCACAAATTGGCTGGCTGACCAGTGGCGGGTTAGGTTGTGCGTGGCGACCTACTTCCACTGTTGCTCCAGCTGTTGGGGGTCCAGACTGGGGGTGCGGCCCTCCGGCCGTTTGCTTAGCATTATGAGGTCCTCCTTCATCCTATCCGCTGTTCGGAGGCGATTGGCCTGGAATTCTCTGACAGGGCGTCGTACCTGGCGTTGGAGGTCGTTATCCTGGATATGTTCCGGGTACATGTGACGGATGTTTGTGGGGTGCAGCTCCTCACAAACCATCGAGCGCTTGTGAAATCCAGCTCTCCGGCTGTTTACCAAGATTTGGTTGCCTTTTATGATGGTCGCTCGTTCTCCCTCCCTGCAGACAGTGGTACGGTCACTGTGTCTAACCGTTGTTGCACTCACATATGGGGCAGTGGTGTCCCTAGGAATGAACTCTCTTTCGGCTGGTGGCGGGGGGTCTCGAACGGGACTCGGACCGTCGCTCTCCTTCTTCAGCCTTCTATCACATCAACCGTCACGCTGATGGCTTACACCATACGTGCATTTTATGCTGGACAGCCCAGGACATATTTCCGGTGTGGCCTTGGAGGGAGCACTTGGCGGCGGACTGCAGTGATGTGGTGGCGGCTCCTGTGAATTTGTTCGGGAGGTGGACTTTCCCCCACTGGTGGTTTCCGACCTGTCGCCTTGTGATGGTGTGGTGGGGGTGGATTCCCCTTCATCCGCTGCCCCTGCGGTGTTGCCGGGTTCCTCGACCTGCGTGGCAGAGGGTGAGGCTGGTGACGTGGGTGGTGGGTTGGTGATGCGTGCTAGCTCGCATCACCAACCCAGTGATGCGAGCTAACTGCATCCCGGCCGGTTTCCTCGCCTCTTCCGGTGGCGCCTACCTCAACGTCTGCGGTGTCAGCTGTGAAGAGTGGCTTTGTGCCCTTAATCGTCGAGGAGGCTGTGCTACGAGCCCTATCCCGCCGGTGCGGGAGGCTCTCCTCCGGTGGCTCCTGCTGGTGGCGACAGTTCCGATGATCAGCGGCCTGTGACTTAGCGTTCTCGGACGGTTCGGTGAGTGTCGCCCCGTTGTGAGTGGAGGGCAGTATTGGTGTGTGGGGAACTGGTGTGGTGCCGGGCGGCGGTGAGGGCCCTGCGAAGGTGGTGGCGGAGGTTCACGTGTTTCTTGCTGGTGCTGGCGTGGGTGTCTCTGTGCCTCCTCTTGCAGTGGGGTCCCCCGATGTGGAGGGTGGTCCCACCTCCTGTGACGAGTGCTGCGGATGGTGGTGCATCCCGGGGCATTATAAAGGTTCTCAACAAAGGATGTCCGCCGTAGGGGTTCTTTGTCAGCTCCTGGGCGGGTGGGTATTCTGGATGTTACCTCTGACATGCTCTTTCCCTGTAGTGCTGCCCCGTTCTAGGGCTGCATCACCTAGTTACGATATTCAGCCTGTGGATGTTTTGGGTGTTAACAACCTACCCTTCGTGTGGGAACGGGTGGCACTGGTCCCCCTGTGTCCGTCTACTGTTTGGGTCCCTCGCATACATGACTTTGTGTCCCAGGTTCCGGATGATATGGAATGCCCTCGTGGGCAGTTTCCTCCTACTCACTATCCTCTTGTGTGGATTCGTTGAGAGACATACTACGTTAGGTTTCCGGAGACAATTTATATGAAGTGGGTGGGGGTCATAACGACCCCCACCAGTGTGGTGGAGCCTCTACCACACCCTGCACCAGTGTGAGGGAGCCTCCGCCACGCCCTGCACCAGTGTGAGGGAGCCTCCGCCACGCCCTGCACCAGTGTGAGGGAGCCTCCGCCACGCCCTGCACCAGTGTGAGGGAGCCTCCGCCACGCCCTGCACCAGTGTGAGGGAGCCTCCGCCACGCCCTGCACCAGTGTGAGGGAGCCTCCGCCACGCCCTGCACCAGTGTGAGGGAGCCTCCGCCACGCCCTGCACCAGTGTGAGGGAGCCTCCGCCACGCCCTGCACCAGTGTGAGGGAGCCTCCGCCACGCCCTGCACCAGTGTGAGGGAGCCTCCGCCACGTCCTTCACCAGTGTGAGGGAGCCTCCGCCACGCCCTTCACCAGTGTGAGGGAGCCTCCTCCACGCCCTTCACCAGTGTGAGGGAGCCTCCTCCACGCCCTTCACCAGTGTGAGGGAGCCTCCGCCTTGCCCTTCACCAGTGTGAGGGAGCCTCCGCCTTGCCCTTCACCAGTGTGAGGGAGCCTCCGCCACGCCCTTCACCAGTGTGAGGGAGCCTCGACCCCGCCCTCCACCACTCCTCTGGTCACGTAGCAATTATAACTTAAGCGTTAAGTTCAGGTAATCTTTGGTCGCTCTGAGGGTTGGTAGTGGTTGTGTGTTGGTGGTGTTGATAGTGTGTAAGTGGTGTGTTGGTGTTGTGTTGGTGGTGGTGGGAGGTGTGTCGGTGGTGTTGTGTTGGAGGTGGTGGGTGGTGTTATTGGTGCTGGTGGTGTGTTGGTGGTGTTATTGGTGGTGTGTTGGTGGTGTTGGTGATGTGTTGGTGGTGTGTTGGTGGTGTGTTGGTGGTGTGTTGGTGATGTTGGTGGTGTGTTGGTGGTGTGTTGGTGATGTTGGTGGTGTGTTGGTGGTGTTGGTGATGTGTTGGTGGTGTTGGTGGTGTGTTGGTTGTGTTGGTGGTGTTGGTGGTGTGTTGGTGGTGTTGTGTTGGAGGTGGTGGGTGGTGTGTTGGAAGTGTTGGTGGTGTTATTGGTGCTGGTGGTGTGTTGGTGGTGTTATTGCTGGTGTTTGGGAGGAGTACTGGTGGAGTGATGGTGATGTTAGTGGTGTGTTGGTGGTTTGTTGGTGGTGTTGGTGGTGTGTTGGTGGTGTGTTGGTGGTGTTGGTGGTGTGTTGGTGGTGTTGGTGGTGTGTTGGTGGTGTTGGTGATGTGTTGGTGGTGTTGGTGGTGTGTTGGTGGTGTTATTGCTGGTGTTTGGGAGGAGTGCTGGTGGAGTGATGGTGATGTTGGTGGTGTGTTGGTGGTGTTGGTGGTGTGTTGGTGGTGTTATTGCTGGTGTTTGGGAGGAGTGCTGGTGGAGTGATGGTGATGTTGGTGGTGTGTTGGTGGTGCTGGTGGTGTGTTGGTGGTGTTATTGCTGGTGTTTGGGAGGAGTGCTGGTGGAGTGATGGTGATGTTGGTGGTGTGTTGGTGGTGTTGGTGGTGTGTTGGTGGTGTTGGTGATGTGTTGGTGGTGTGTTGGTGGTGTGTTGGTGATGTTGGTGGTGTGTTGGTGGTGTTGGTGATGTTGGTGGTGGTGGTGGTGTGTTGGTGTGTTGGTTGTGTTGGTGGTGTGTTGGTGGTGTGTGTGGTGGTGTGTTGGTGGTGTTGGTGGTGTGGTGGTGTGTGGTGGTGTGGTGTGTGGTGGTGTTGGTGGTGTTGGTGGTGTGTTGGTGGTGTTGGTGGTGTGTTGGTGGTGTTGGTGGTGTGTTGGTGATGTTGGTGGTGTGTTGGAAGTGTTGGTGGTGTTGGTGGTGTGGTGTTTGGGTGGAGTGCTGGTGGAGTGATGGTGATGTTGGTGGTGGTGTGGTTGGTGGTTTGTTGGTGGTGTTGGTGGTGTGTTGGTGGTGTGTTGGTGATGTTGGTGGTGTGTTGGTGGTTTGTTGGTGGTGTTGGTGGTGTGTTTTTGGTATGTTGGTGGTGTGTGGTGGTGTGGTGGTGTGGTGTGTGGTGTGTGTTGGTGTGTGGTGGTGTGTGGTGGTGTGTGGTGGTGGTGGTGGGTGTTGGTGGTGTGTTGGTGGTGTGTGGTGGTGGTGTGGTGGGTGGTGGTGGTGGTGGTGGTGTGGTGGTGGTGGTGGTGGTGGTGGTGTGGTGGTGGTGGTGTGGTGGTGGTGGTGGTGTTGGTGGTGTTGGTGGTGTGTTGGTGGTGTTGGTGTGTGTTGGTGGTGTGTTGGTGGTGTTGGTGGTGTGTGGTGGTGTTGGTGGTGTTGGTGGTGGTGGTGGTGTTGGTGGTGTGGTGGTGGTGTTGGTGGTGTTGGTGGTGTGGTGGTGTTGGTGGTGGTGTGGTGGTGTTGGTGGTGTGTGGTGGTGGTGGTGGTGTTGGTGTGTGGTGGTGTGTGGTGGTGTGGTGGTGGTGGTGTGTGGTGGTGTTGGTGGTGTGGTGGTGTGTTGGTGGTGTGGTGTGTTGGTGGTGGTGGTGGTGGTGGTGTGGTGGTGTGTTGGTGGTGGTGGTGTGTGGTGGTGTTGGTGGTGGTGGTGGTGGTGGTGTTGGTGGTGTGTGGTGGTGTGGTGGTGTTGGTGGTGTGGTGGTGGTGGTGGTTGTGGTGGTGTGGTGGTGGTGTGGTGGTGTGTGGTGGTGGTGGTGGTGGTGGTGTGGTGGTGTGTGGTGGTGGTGTTGGTGGTGTGTGGTGGTGGTGGTGGTGGTGTGTGGTGGTGGTGTGTGGTGTGTTGTGTGGTGTGTGGTGGTGGTGTGGTGGTGGTGGTGGTGGTGGTGGTGGTGGTGTGGTGGTGGTGGTGTTGGTGTGTGTGGTGTGTGGTGTGTGGTGGTGGTGGTGGTGTGTGGTGTTGGTGGTGTGGTGTGGTGGTGTGTTGGTGGTGTGTGGTGGTGTTGGTGGTGTTGGTGTGTGGTGGTGTGTGGTGGTGTTGGTGGTGGTGTGGTGGTGGTGGTGGTGGTGGTGGTGGTGGTGGTGGTGTGGTGGTGGTGGTGGTGGTGGTGGTGGTGGTGGTGGTGGTGGTGTGGTGGTGGTGGTGGTGGTGTGTGGTGGTGTGGTGGTGGTGTGGTGGTGGTGGTGGTGGTGGTGTTTGGTGGTGATGGTGGTGGTGGTGTGTGGTGGTGGTGGTGGTGGTGGTGGTGGTGGTGTTTGGTGGTGGTGGTGTGTGGTGGTGGTGGTGTGTGGTGGTGTGTAGTGGTGGTGTGTAGTGGTGTTTGGTGGTGATGTGTGGTGGTAGTGGTGTTTGGTGATGGTGTGTGGTGGTAGTGGTGTTTGGTGGTGGTATTTGGTGGTGTTTGTGGTGTTTGGTGGTGGTGTGTGGTGGTGTTTGATTGTGGTGTGTGGTGGTTGTGGTGTTTGGTGATGGTGTGTGGTGGTGGTGGTGAAGTGTGGTGGTGTTTGGTGGTGGTGTGTGGTGTTGGTGGTGGAGTGTGGTGGTGTTTGTTGGTGGTGTGTGGTGGTGTGTGGTGGTGGGTGGTGGTGGTGTTGGTGGTGTGGTGGTGGTGTTGGTGGTGTGGTGGTGGTGTTGGTGTGTGGTGGTGTGGTGGTGGTGTGGTGTGTGGTGGTGTGTGGTGTGGTGGTGGTGTGTGGTGGTGGTGTTGGTGGTGTTGGTGGTGTTGGTGGTGTGGTGGGGTGTTGGTGGTGTGTTGGTGGTGGTGTTGGTAGTGTTGGTGGTGTGTGGTGGTGGTGGTGGTGTGTGGTGGTGTTGGTGGTGTGTTGGTGGTGTTGGTGGTGTGTGGTGGTGTGTGGTGTGTGTTGGTGGTGTGTTGGTGGTGTGTGGTGGTGGTGGTGGTGGTGGTGTGTGGTGGTGTTGGTGTGTGGTGGTGTGGTGGTGTGTGTGGTGTGGTGTTGGTGGTGTTGGTAGTGTTGGTGGTGTTGGTGGTGTGTTGGTGGTGTTGGTGGTGTTGGTAGTGTTGGTGGTGTTGGTGGTGTGTTGGTGGTGTTGGTGGGGTGTATGGTGTTGGTGATGAGATGGTGATGTGTGGTGGTTGTGGTGTGTTGGTGGTGTGTTGGTGGTGTGTTGGTGGTGTGTTGGTGGTGTGTGGTGGTGGTGTTGGTGGTGGTGGTGTGTGTTGTGTGTGTGGTGGTGGTGTGTTGGTGGTGTGTTGGTGGTGTTGGTGGTGTGTTGGTGGTGTGTTGGTGGTGTGTTGGTGGTGTTGGTGGTGTGTTGGTGGTGTTGGTGGTGTTGGTGGTGTTGGTGGTGTGTTGGTGGTGTTGGTGGTGTTGGTAGTGTTGGTGGTGTTGGTGGTGTGTTGGTGGTGTTGGTGGTGTTGGTGGTGTTGGTGGTGTTGGTGGTGTTGGTGGTGTGTTGGTGGTGTTGGTGGGGTGTATGGTGTTGGTGATGAGATGGTGATGTGTTGGTGGTGTGTTGGTGGTGTGTTGGTGGTGTGTTGGTGGTGTGTTGGTGGTGTGTTGGTGGTGTGTTGGTGGTGTGTTGGTGGTGTGTTGGTGGTGTGTTGGTGATGTGTTGGTGGTGTGTTGGTGGTGTGTTATGGTGTGTTAGTATACAAGGGAATAAAAGGAAAGGGGGAAGGATTGTGGAAGAGAGAGTAGAAGAGGAGGAGGAAGAGGAGGAACAGGGTGGAGAAGAGTTGGGTGAGGGGAGAGGATGAAAATAAAGAGACCCGGTCCTTACCGGGTTCCCCTCCCCCCCAATAAAATAAGCAAAACAATACTCACTGAACCACTTCTATTCATATCACTCTCTAAATATACGTAGTTATCGCCCCTAATAACGGGCTGACGAGGCAAGTGAGGTATCAATACTCTGCCACACCTTCCACACGGCGATATTAACAACACATCAGCGGTGGTCGGGTGTTTGTGTCGTGGAGGAGATCGCTTGGCCTCCACCACTCATGTTTAAACTAAGAGGACAGTGAAGGAGCAGATTATTTTTAATTATGTTGTAATCTTATGTGGACGTGTTGGAGAATTTTGTGACACGGCGTTATCCAGTGTAGTTTGTGAGGTGGACACGTCCACTGTCCACCAGGGTTGGTGAGGGTGGACACCACCACTGTCCACCAGGGTTGGTGAGGTGGACACGTCCACTGTCCACCAGGGTTGGTGAGGTGGACACCACCACTGTCCACCAGGGTTGGTGAGGTGGACACCACCACTGTCCACCAGGGTTGGTGAGGTGGACACGTCCACTGTCCACCAGGGTTGGTGAGGTGGACACCACCACTGTCCACCAGGGTTGGTGAGGTGGACACCACCACTGTCCACCAGGGTTGGTGAGGTGGACACCACCACTGTCCACCAGGGTTGGTGAGGTGGACACCACCACTGTCCACCAGGGTTGGTGAGGTGGACACCACCACTGTCCACCAGGGTTGGTGAGGTGGACACCACCACTGTCCACCAGGGTTGGTGAGGTGGACACCACCACTGTCCACCAGGGTTGGTGAGGTGGACACCACCACTGTCCACCAGGGTTGGTGAGGTGGACACGTCCACTGTCCACCAGGGTTGGTGAGGGAGGACACGACCACTGTCCACCAGGGTTGGTGAGGTGGACACCACCACTGTCCACCAGGGTTGGTGAGGTGGACACCACCACTGTCCACCAGGGTTGGTGAGGGTGGACACGTCCACTGTCCACCAGGGTTGGTGAGGTGGACACCACCACTGTCCACCAGGGTTGGTGAGGGTGGACACGTCCACTGTCCACCAGGGTTGGTGAGGTGGACACCACCACTGTCCACCAGGGTTGGTGAGGTGGACACCACCACTGTCCACCAGGGTTGGTGAGGTGGACACGTCCACTGTCCACCAGGGTTGGTGAGGTGGACACCACCACTGTCCACCAGGGTTGGTGAGGGTGGACACGTCCACTGTCCACCAGGGTTGGTGAGGTGGACACCACCACTGTCCACCAGGGTTGGTGAGGTGGACACGTCCACTGTCCACCAGGGTTGGTGAGGTGGACACCACCACTGTCCACTAGGGTTGGTGAGGGTGGACACGTCCACTGTCCACCAGGGTTGGTGAGGTGGACACCACCACTGTCCACCAGGGTTGGTGAGGTGGACACCACCACTGTCCACCAGGGTTGGTGAGGGTGGACACGTCCACTGTCCACTAGGGTTGGTGAGGGTAGACAGTGGACGTGTACCATCTGGGGGTTGATATCACACCGAACCTGTCCCCAGAGACCCACATCAAAAGGATATCATCAGCGGCATATGCTAGACTGGCCAACATAAAAACTGCCTTTAGAATCTTGTGAAAGGAATCGTTCAGGACCCTGTATACCACTTATGTAAGACCAATCCTGGAGTATGCAGCTCCAGCCTGGAGTCCATACCTACTTAAACACAAGACAAAGTTAGAGAAGATACACCGGTATGCCACCAGGCTCGTCCCGGAACTGAGAGGAATGAGCTACGAGGAAAGGCTAAAGGAGCTGATCCTCACATCTCTGGAAAACAGAAGAGTAAGGGGAGACATGATAACCACCTACAAAATTCTCAGGGGAATTGACAGGGTGGACAAAGACAAACTCTTCAGCACGGGTGGAACACGGACAAGGGGACACAGGTGGAAACTTAGTACTCAGATGAGCCACAGAGACGTTAGAAAAATTTGTTTAAGTGTCAGAGTAGTTAATAAATGGAATGCACTAGGAAGTGATGTGGTGAAGGCTGACTCCATACACAGTTTCACATATAGATATGATAAAGCCCAGTAGGCTCAGGAATCTGTACACCAGTTGATTGACAGTTGAGGGGCGGGAGCAAAGAGCCAAACCTCAACCCCCGCAAGCACAATTAGGTGAATACAATTATGTGAGTACACATGAGTACCTAAGTAACGGAAGCCAGAGAGTCACTGTGAGGGGTGAAATCTCAGATTGGTGAGACGTCACCAGTGGAGTCCCGCAGGGTTCAGTCCTTGAACTCATACTGTTTCTTATATATGTAAATGATCTTCCAGAGGGTATAGAATCATTCCTCTTATTGTTTGCTGATGAAATGAAATTATGAGGAGAATTAAAACGGAAGAAGACAGTATGAGGCTACAAGATGACCTAGACAGACTGAATGAATGGTCCAACAAATGGCTGCTAACGTTCAACCTGAGTAGATGTAAGGTAATGAAACTTGGCGGTGAAAACAAGAGGCCAGACACAGGATACAGAATGGGAGACGAAGTCCTTCACGAAACGGACAGAGAAAAGGATCTAGGAGATAATATCACACCAAACCTGTATACCGAAGCCCACATCAAGAGAATAACATCTGCGGCGTTGCGAGGCTGGCTATCATCAGAACTGCGTTCAGGAACCTCTGTAAGGAATAATTCAGAATCTTGTACACCACATATGTAAGATCAATCCTGGAGTATGCGGCCCCAGCATGGAGCCCGTACCTTGTCAAGCACAAGGCGAAGCTTGAAAAAGTTCAGAGGTATGCCACTAGGGTAGTCCCAGAACTAAGAGGCAAGAGTTACGAGGAAAGGCTGCGTGAAATGCACCTCACGACACTGGAAGTCAGAAGAGTAAGGGGAGACATGATCACTACCTACAAAATTCTCAGAGGAATTGACAGGGTAGAAAAAGATAAACTGTTTAACACGGCAGGTACACGAACAAGGGAACACAGGTGGAAACTGAGTACCCAAATGAACCAGAGGGACGTTAGAAAGAACTTTTTCAGTGTCAGAATAGTTAACAGGTAGAATGCACTAGGCAGTGATGTGGTGGAGGCTGACTCCATACACAGTTTCAAATGTAGATATGATAGAGCCCAGTAGGCTCAGGAATCTGTACACCAGTTCATTGACAGTTGAGAGGCGGGACCAAAGAGCCGGAGCTAAACCCCTGCAAGAACAAATAGGTGAGTACACACACACACACACACACTCTCACACATACACACACACACTCACACACACACACACACACACACACACACACACACACACACACACACACACACTCTCTCACACACACACACACACACACACACACACACACACACACACACACACACACACACACACACACACACACACACACACACACACACACACACACACACACACACACACATGCATCCCCGGGAAGCAGACCGTAACAGCTGTCTAACTCCCAAGTACCTATTGCATGTCAAAGAAATGCAATGATTGAAATAATGAGAATGGAATTAGACTTACAGAGTGTGTATGATAGAGTCCGTGACATTAACACTAGAGTATCTATTCGCTTCATGAGGAGAGGAGGAGGGGATAAGCTGTTTCAGAGCGTTCAGACCAGCTTGAGTGACGTACACACTTCCGGGACACGGAGAGAGACATGCTACACGAGGGGATTAGCCTAATGACCTCAGGGAATACCATGTACTTCATTGCTACAAACCCTCTCGACAGTGTAATAGGTTTGCTCCCTGGATATTACAGAATACAGTATAGAAGTTGAAATTGTGCCCCTCAAAGTGAAAAAAAAAGATTCATCATGAACAGGAACAATTACAGTGTTTGTATGGAAGCCAACCCCCCCCCCCTGGTGTTTATTAATGAAAAACAGATTACATACGACTCACAACTGATTTCGTTCGAACACTTCCGAAACAAGTGCTTCTCTGACGAATTTTGTTTGAACCACAACGCTGTAAATGCTTCACCCAAGTGCTACAAATACAAATAATCGCCAAACAGAACCTAAACACCTAACCTATGCCTATATCTGCACAATATGCTAATATATTAATATTAATTTATATTTGAAATAATTCCTGTTTTGAATGAACAGCATGTAAAAGTTTATGAATGCGTCTGTGGGGTCGACCACTGGATGTAATGGACTCGAGTCTAGGACGGGTTGCTGTAAATTCTTCACCCACATACTACAAATACAAATAAACACCAACAGAACCAAAACACGTAACCTAACGTACACCTAACTATACATAGAATTGTATCTATTATAATATTAATTTATACATATAAGAACAAACCATATATTAAAATTGATGAATTCGTTTGGGGAGGACGGCCCTGCTTTGACCAGCCTAGTGTGAGGACGGGTCGTCTGGGGAGGATGGCCGCTGCTTTAACTAGCCTAATGTGAGGACGGCCGCCGCTTTAACCAGCCTAGTGTGAGGACGGCCGCTGATTTAACTAGCCTAGTGTGAGGACGGGTTGGTGTGTGTAATGAAAACTTGGTTTCTGCCACTTGCAAGGCCAACAGAGTGAACTAACACACTCCAGAAATTGAAATAATTTTATTTATTTATTTATTTATTATTAACATGTTTATTGACAAAAGTAATTACAATTTTGCCTAATCTGAGGATTTCAATTAAGTCTAATTTAAGTGAGGATAATGCTAGTTTTCACTGTCACACACGACAGAGGGTCATACACAAGACAATAAGTCTAAACTGTAGGCTGAAGCACATATATACCATGGTTACAATCAATGTTTTAATGTATGAATATACATTACCAACAACTTGAAAACAACTTTCTATTGTGCACTGCCACACAAGGGCAGGGATGGTTCATAAGTGATGCAGCTTAGAAGTAATATAAATAAAAATTGTTCTTCCTTCTTTAAAATGGACAAGCAAATTTTGGATAATTTGTTAGGATGTCATTCAGTACACCTGAGTCAATGAAATAGTTACACAGTTGGTGGTACAATAGGCCAGGAGGTCTAAAGTCTTTTACGGTTTCACATTCAACAATATAGTGTTCTAGAGAATGCATTAAAGGTTTATCACAGAGTTTACAATCTGAATGTTGTGGTAGTGGCTCAGCCTCACTAACCTGCCAGATGTGTCTATAGCCAAGGCGTGTGGGAAAAATCCTAGCAGGCATGTATTTCTTTTTATTTAGTGAATATTTAATTATTATTTTATTATTTTTTTGTTAATTACAATATTATTATTATTATTATGCTAGTGGACTGTATATTTTGATTCAGCCTGCCAGAACTTATCTACACATAGTTGGAGGGACAATTGCAACTTATACCACTTTGAAGTGGATAATTGATAAGTTGCAATTGTTTACCTTATTTCTAATATAAATTATACCACATATGGTGGCCTTATCTACTAATATTATGAATAATACTACTCTTTTTACAGTTTCAATACAATATAAGTCCTTAGCAGTGTGGTTGATTTGGCCTAATTAGGCTGGCTATTTTCCCAACATCTGTTTAAGGTGTGACTCACGTGCCTCAGGGTGCTTAAAATGGCGGCCTAGCACAGAGGTGTTGGTGTACAGGCAGGGTAACAAGAAACATCACTGTTTATGATGTCCCACCAAACACACACCGAAACTACTACGTTGCTACAACGTTCGAACAAGATTTAACACCTCTTATTATTTAACAACGATTTAATACGATTTATTAATCTGATTTAACAACGTTCTAATACGTCAAAAACACATCAAGCCAAGATGTATCAACTTTATTACAAGTTGTAACAAGCGGAAAATAGGGTCAGTTACGGTTTGTGTTTCCAGGGATATTACCTGTAAAAAGTTAAGGCTGTAAGAATTGCTCATTAACATATAAAGCACAGGTGTGAGATGGAATATTTGTGTGTGTAGTAAAGAGTAAACTCACTATGTTTAGGGTTTTAATCCCACAGTATAACCGCCATACCTATCTAAAACATTTAATGGCCAAAACATGAAATAGATACTTGGTAAGACGGATATTCAGGTATGCCTGTTGTGGTAGAGGGTCTGTGGCAATTACTCGGTTGATTGACACATAATTTGAGTGTCTATGACGAGTGGTACATGCTAAGGGAGCCCTCGTTGTTTCGTGTGAACTGTTTACATTCTGTGTGTACGTGACTCCCAGCCTCCCTCCCCAGGGGTCACGTTCCTAAAATGTTGTACTGGTTCTATTTATGATTTTATTTAACAGTAACAAGGCAGTCAAGCTATATTTTGTGATGTATTTAATTATATTCAGTCCTGGTGAATAATATTTTATTATGTTTAAGCACTAGATTGAAGTTTAAAAGAGATGAGAGTTAAGATAATTTCAGTGTTGTGTGATGACGTCACGGAACACCTATTCTCTTTCTTTCTTTAAAGGGTAACTTTAGTTATTATGTGTGTCGGATATCCGACGAGGCGAATTACAGCAATGACTATATCACACTGCCTAGTCCGGTTACTGTGCTGACCATACAAATACCTATTATTACAACAGTTGTCATAGCTTTTAATACTACAGCTTTCAGGTCTCTGGGCATTTCTTAGTTCTTCTAAATCTAAATTAATTTCTTTAATTTGTATGTTTTTAATAATTGAATTATATAGTCTAAAGCCATAATCAATGTTATCTTTCCTGCAAGCCTCATTGGCCAATCGATCTACAAAGTCATGTTTTCCAACTCCAACATGGGATGGGCTCCATACAAATTTTATACAATAATTATTATCATTGGCAAAATTGCATTCCATTTAATATTACAAGGTACTTCCGACATACATTGTGATGGGTTATTTAAAGACTGCAGAGCACTTTTAGAGTCACAGAAAATAACTCTACCACCATTGAGCTTAAGGTATTCAGTGGCTAGATAAATACCCAATAGCTCGGTCTGTGTCGTGCTTGCCCAGTTGTTCAGTCTTTGTGTACTAGACATGATCATTTCATTCCCTTTATATACTGCACATGCACAACCTGTTCTACCAGTGCCTAACTGCACTTAGCCATCAGTAACGGCATAGGATTTAGTCGGTTTGAGATTTTGAAGATGTCTGTCATATCTTCTATTTTTTGTATTGAGGTAAAATACACACAAAGGGATGAGGTAGCTCAAGCTTTTCTCACGCTGTTCAGTACAACGTGTTCATATATATATATATATATATATATATATATATATATATATATATATATATATGTCGTACCTAGTAGCCAGAACTCACTTCTCAGCCTACTATGCAAGGCCCAATTTGCCTAATAAGCCAAGTTTTCATGAATTAATTGTTTTTCGACTACCTAACCTACCTAACCTAACCTAACCTAACTTTTTCGGCTACCTAACCTAACCTAACCTATAAAGATAGGTTAGGTTAGGTTAGGTTAGGTTTGGTCATATATCTACGTTAATTTAAACTCCAATAAAAAAAATTGACCTCATACATAATGAAATGGGTAGATTTATCATTTCATAAGAAAAAATTAGAGAAAATATATTAATTCAGGAAAACTTGGCTTATTAGGCAAATCGGGCCTTGCATAGTAGGCTGAGAAGTGCGTTCTGGCTACTAGGTACGACATATATATATATATATATATATATATATATATATATATATATATATATATATATATATATATATATATATTAGTATATTTTGGTAGCAGTCTTTCCTGTAGACATATATTATTAAATATGACCGAAAAAGTAAGATTAATAATTCTAACACGAATTTTCTCAATCTTTCGTACATTTCTTTTCACTGTTGGAGGTAATTCAAAAATCAATTCTCCAAAATTCATTTTTATTTCTAGTCTGACGCGACACGAGCGCGTTTCGTAAAACTTATTACATTTTCAAAGACTTTAGTTTACAAATACACAACTGAATAGAACTTACGCATCTCCGATTTTGTTTATATCTACATTTGAGTGAGGTGGATGGGGTGAGGTGGCATTAATAGGGTATTAATTTCATCAACACAAGACAGAACAAGAGGTGGCATTAATAGGGTATTAATTTCATCAACACTTGACAGAACACGAAACAATAGGTATTGAAATGGAAGTGATTGTAGAAAGCCTATTGGCCCATATTTCTTGATGCTTCTATATTGGAGCGGAGTCTTGAGGTGGGTAGAATATAGTTGTGCATTAATTGGCTGTTGATTGCTGGTGTTGACTTCTTAATGTGTAGTGCCTCGCAAACGTCAAGCTGCCTGCTATCGCTGTATCTATCGATGATTTCTGTGTTGTTTACTAGGATTTCTCTGGCGATGGTTTGGTTGTGGGAAGAGATTATATGTTCCTTAATGGAGCCCTGTTGCTTATGCATCGTTAAACGCCTAGAAAGAGATGTTGTTGTCTTGCCTATATACTGGGTTTTTTGGAGCTTACAGTCCCCAAGTGGGCATTTGAAGGCATAGACGACGTTGGTCTCTTTTAAAGCGTTCTGCTTTGTGTCTGGAGAGTTTCTCATGAGTAGGCTGGCCGTTTTTCTGGTTTTATAGTAAATCGTCAGTTGTATCCTCTGATTTTTGTCTGTAGGGATAACGTTTCTATTAACAATATCTTTCAGGACCCTTTCCTCTGTTTTATGAGCTGTGGAAAAGAAGTTCCTGTAAAATAGTCTAATAGGGGGTATAGGTGTTGTGTTAGTTGTCTCTTCAGAGGTTGCATGGCGTTTCACTTTCCTTCTTATGATGTCTTCGACGAAACCATTGGAGAAGCCATTGTTGACTAGGACCTGCCTTACCCTACAGAGTTCTTCGTCGACTTGCTTCCATTCTGAGCTGTGGTTTAGAGCACGGTCGACATATGCGTTAACAACACTCCTCCTGTACCTGTCTGGGCAGTCGCTGTTGGCATTTAGGCCAACCTAAATGGCGACCCCATCTACTTGCTTATTCATGTGCCCATCCGGGCTCAAGAAGGGTGCCTCTTTAGTACAAGCTTGGAGTAGTTTCCTTAGAATATTCTCGGGTATGTCAAGAGGAGTACAGGCTGGATCACGATACACTCTGTCGGCTATCATCCCGATTGTCTCGTCCACAGGTACGTTGGTAAACAGCGATTCTACGTCCAACGAGGCTCTTATCCCTGTGGCCCGTGTTCCCCGCAGTAAGTCCACAAATTCCTTTGGAGACTTCAGGCTGAAGGCGCAAGGAACATAAGGAGTCAGCAGGCCGTCGAGTCGCTTCGCCAGTCTGTACGTGGGTGTGGGTATCTGGCTAATGATTGGCCGAAGTGGGTTTCCAGGCTTGTGTGTCTTGACATTTCCATACGCATATCCAGGTTTATATTCCCCAATGATCTTTGGCAGGTGGAGTCCGGATTTTTTGGCGTTCACAGTTTCGATATATATATATATATATATATATATATATATATATATATATATATATATATATATGTCGTACCTATTAGCCAGAACTCACTTTTCAGCCTACAATGCAAGGCCCGATTTGCCTAATAAGCCAAGTTTTCATGAATTAATATATTTTCTCTAATTTTTTTCTTATGAAATGATAAAGCAACCCATTTCATTATGTAAGAGGTCAATTTTTTTTATTGGAGTTAAAATTAACGTAGATATATGACCGAATCTAACCAACCCTACCTAACCTAACCTAACCTATCTTTATAGGTTAGGTTAGGTTAGGAAGCCGAAAAAGTTAGGTTAGGTTAGGTTAGGTAGGTTAGGTAGTCGAAAAGCAATTAATTCATGAAAACTTGGCTTATTAAGCAAATCGGGCCTTGCATAGTAGGCTCAGAAGTGAGTTCTGGCTACTAGGTACGACATATATATATATATATATATATATATATATATATATATATATATATATATATATATATATATATATATATATATATATATGTCGTACCTAGTAGCCAGAACGCACTTCTCAGCCTACTATGCAAGGCCCGATTTTCCTAATAAGCCAGGTTTTCATGAATTAATTGTTTTTCGACTACCTAACCTACCTAACCTAACCTAACCTAACTTTTTCGGCTACCTAACCTAACCTAACTTTTTCGGCTACCTAACCTAACCTAACCTATAAAGATAGGTTAGGTTAGGTTAGGTAGGGTTGGTTAGGTTCGGTCATATATCTACGTTAATTTTAACTCCAATAAAAAAAATTGACATCATACATAATGAAATGGGTAGCTTTATCATTTCATAAGATAAAAATTAGAGAAAATATATTAATTCAGGAAAACTTGGCTTATTAGGCAAATCGGGCCTTGCATAGTAGGCCGAGAAGTGCGTTCTGGCTACTAGGTACGACATATATATATATATATATATATATATATATATATATATATATATATATATATATATATAAAATTTTATATATTTTAATATATAAGAAGGAAATATGGAAATAATTTTAATATATGCCTCGGAGGAAACCACACATAACGCATTGGAGGGAATGTAGGTCCCCTCCAATACAGTTTCTGTGTGCTTTTCTCCTACCACCCCCTTCCTTTTTTTTTTTTTTTTTTTTGCTTTATTGTGTATTTAAAGGTTACAAAACATACAAGACAAATGCCTATAGGTTATGGATCTCTTGAAGGTCCTCCGCTTCCAGACAGGAACCGAGGACGCAGCAGGCATTTCCTCTCTGGATCGCTACACTGAGGCGCCGAAACAAAAAACTGGAAGCCCTTGGGTCTCTGGTGACGTCAATGAGCTTGGAACCCAATTCCTTGAGAAATCCCAAGGCACTCTTGCCCCAGGGGCCATGCGTCTCAGACACTATGGGAACAAAGAGGTATTGACCTTCCAGTCGCCTGTACTTGAGTGATTTTGCTGTTTCCCTGTGGTTGGCCGCCCCACCTGCTTGATCAGCTCCGAAGTGTACATAGGTGTCAGCCAGGGTGGATACACATGTGTAGTCCTATATATATATATATATATATATATATATATATATATATATATATATATATATATATATATATATATATATATATATATATATATATATATATATATATATATATATATACATCACAAACAATAAACATATTACCAAACATTCTGAGTGATCCCTCTTCTTCACTAGCCTAAGTGATGTCCAACCACTTGTGCTGGACGGTAGAGCTTCATGCAGGTCAGCGTTCAATCCCCGACCGACCAAGTGGTTAGGCACCATTCCTCTTTCCCCCCGTCCCATCCCAAATCCTTATCCTGACCCCTTCCCAGTGCTATATAGTCGTAATGGCTTGGTGCTATCCCCTAATGATTCCCATACATTAGAGTATGGCCGACCTCCCCTCAACCAGCCAGACACAGCCACACCTCGCTAACGAGGCCCCCACGGCGGCCTTCTGCACTTACCTTCATTCTTATGTTCTTTTGTAACCAGCCTCTCGTTATTACATGCCACGACGATATAAACATAAGCGTGTATTATGTTTATATCATTATATATGCCAGCTGAACTGTGCTCCCAGCATTGGCCAGCAAGCCAGTACCCAGTACCCAGTACCCAGTGCTCAGTGCTCTGTTCCCAGTGCTCAGTGCTCTGTACCTAGTGCTCTGTACCCAGTACCCAGTGCTCTGTACCCAGTACCCAGTGCTCTGTACCCAGTACCCAGTGCTCTGTACCCAGTACCCAGTGCTCTGTACCCAGTACCCAGTGCTCAGTGCTCTGTACCCAGTGCTCAGTGCTCTGTACCCAGTGCTCAGTGCTCTGTACCCAGTGCTCTGTACCCAGTACCCAGTGCTCTGTACCCAGTACCCAGTGCTCAGTGCTAAGTAACCAGCACCCAGTGCTCAATGCTCTGTACCCAGTACCCATTGCTCAGTGCTCTGTACCCAGTACCCAGTGCTCAGTGCTCTGTACCCAGTACCCAGTGCTCAGTGATCTGTACCAGTACCCAGTGCTCAGTGATCTGTACCCAGTGCTCAGTGATCTGTACCCAGTACTCAGTGCTCAGTACCCAGTACAGGAGCCAGATTCACGAAGGAGTTACGTAAGTACTTACGAACGTGTACATCTTTCCTCAATTTTTGAAGGCTTTGGTTACATTTAATAAACAGTTTACAGGAACGAAAACTTGCCATTACACTGTTGTTATTGTTACAAACAGCCTCCTGGTGCTTCGAAGCTCCTTAACTGTTTAATAATTGTAAACAAAGCCGCCAAAGAGTGAGAAAAGATGTACAGGTTCGTAAGTGTTTGCGTAACTGCTTCGTGAATCTGGACCCTGGTTCACAACATATGACTCCTGTCAATGATCGGCCAGCTGTGAACTGGTGAGCAATAATGCAATATATTGCTAATATTCCTAGGTTGTTTGTGTACTGGTTTGTAGTCTGTGCACTGGTGTGTAGTCTGTGTACTGGTGTGTAGTCTGTGTACTGGTGTGTAGTCTGTGTACTGGTGTGTAGTCTGTGTACTGGTGTGTAGTCTGTGTACTGGGGTGTAGTCTGTGTACTGGGGTGTAGTCTGTGTACTGGGGTGTAGTCTGTGTACTGGTGTGTAGTCTGTGTACTAGTGTGTAGTCTGTGTACTGGGGTATAGTACTCACCTATTTGTGCTTGCGGAGGTTGAGCTCTGGCTCTTTGGTCCCGCCTCTCAACTGTCAATCAACAGGTGTACAGATTCGTGAGCCTACTGGGCTCTATCATATCTACATTTGAAACTGTGTATAGAGTCAGCCTCCACCACATCACTGCCTAATGCATTCCATCCGTTAACTACTCTGACACTGAAAAAGTTCCTTCTAACATCTCTGTGGCTCATGTGGGTACTCAGTTTTCACCTGTGTCCCCTTGTTCGCGTCCCACCTGTGTTGAATAGTTTATCCTTGTTTACCCGGTCAATTCCCCTGAGGATTTTGTTGGTTGTGATAATGTCTCCCCTTCTGTCTGTCTTCCAGTGTCGTAAGGTGCATTTCCCGCAGTCTTTCCTCGTAACTCATGCCTCTTAGTTCTGGAACTAATCTAGTGGCATGCCTTTGGACTTTTTCCAACTTCGTCTTGTGCTTGAGAAGGTACGGGCTCCCTGCTAGGGCCGCATACTCCACGATTGGTCTTACATATGTGGTGTACAAGATTCTGAATGATTCCTTACACAGGTTCCTGAAGGCTGTTCTGATGTTAGCCAGCCTCGCAAATGCCACAGACGTTATTCTTTTTATGTGGGCTTCAGGAGACAGGTTTGGTGTGATATCAACTCCTAGATCTTTCTCTCTGTCCGTTTCATTAAGTACTTCATCTCTTATTCTGTATCTTGTGTCTGGCCTCCTGTTTCCACTGCCTAGTTTCATTACTTTGCATTTACTCGGGTTGAACTTCAACAGCCATATGTTGGACCATTCACTCAGTCTGTCTAGGTCATTTTATAGCCTCCTACTATCATCCTTAGTTTCAATTCTCCTCATAATTTTGGCATCATCGGCAAACATTGAGAGAAACGATTCTATACCCTCTGGGAGATCATTTACATATATCAGAAACAGTATAGGTCCAAGGACTGACCCCTGCGGGACTCCACTCGTAACGTCTCGCCAATCCGAGACCTCACCCTTCACACTGACTCGTTATCTCCTGTTGCTTAGGTACTCCTTTATCTAATGGAATACCTTCCCTTTCACTCCAGCCTGCATCTCCAGCTTTTTCACTAGCCTCTTGTGTGGCACTGTATCAAAGGCTTTCTGACAATCCAAAAATATGCAGTCTGCCCACCCTTCTTGTTCTTGCCTTACTTTTGTTGCCTGGTGTAGTCTGTGTACTGGTGATGTAGTCTGTACTGGTGTGTGGTCTGTGTACTGGTGTGTAGTCTGTGTACTGGTGTGTAGTCTGTGTACAGGTGTGTAGTCTGTGTACTGGGGTTTAGTCTGTGTACTGGTTGTGTAGTCTGTGTACTGGTGTGTAGTCCGTGCACTGGTGTGTAGTCTGTGTGCTGGTGTGTAGTCTGTGTACTGGTGTGTAGTCTGTGTAATGGTGTGTAGTCTGTGTACTGGTGTGTAGTCTGTGTACTAGTGTGTACTAGTGTGTAGTCTGTGTACTAGTGTGTAGTCTGTGTACTGGGGTGTAGTCTGTGAAAGTCAGTTGTGATCTATCTCTGAGTTGATTGGTGCTCTGCATTAGAGTACTCTGCCTGAATAATGATACGTTGATTAGCAATCATCGGTACGTTGCATATGCTGATTGATCGAGCGGGTCTTCAACATTGACCTGCAATATACCTGCATCTCTCACACGTCAGCATTAAGTGGCCCAACTGTTTTCAAGGTGTTGCATTTTCCTCAATTAAGAGTCGCAAGGGTCAAGACTTGGGTTACCCAACTTGTGGTGTCGGCCGAGGAACCGTGCAATGTGACCTTTCCTGAGGTCTTGCAACTGCAAATGGCTTTTAAAAAGTTACTTAACCGTACCACTATTGAGCCATAGGTGCTGCAGATATTTGACCTCAGAGGACTGTCAGAGGGGGACACTTTGTCATCATCTCACAGGGAAAGGGAATGAGGGATTCTCGTTTAACTTTAAAATTGATAGGAGGAAGTAGAGTGTTAAGAGAGTGGAGGCAAGTATGGAGAGGACTTGGGTCACAATGCACAAATGTCATCAACATAGCGGAGGCAGAGAGAGGCAAGAGTATCAATAGTGGGATAAACAACAGTTTCACAAGTACAAAGTTTCTTTTTACCACTGTTCATTCTCCTCTCTCTCTCTCTCTCTCTCTCTGCAACCTTGCTGCTCCAACCTTCTTAACCAACGTGATCTGACTTAAGCCTAATCCTTTTTCCTACTCCTTTTTTTGTTCTTATCTTCCTATTATTCTTACCTCACCCCATTCTGACATTCACCCCCATTCTCTCACCTCACTCTCTTTATATATTCACCCGGACCTTCCTCTCATCCATGTGCGTGAAGTCCACTACGGGATCACCATAGACCGTGCTACTTGCAACTTTTGTTCCAAGTAGCTGAATCTATAACAACAACAACTGTCATCTATCTCACGGGTTATTCATGCCCATGCCAAGTCTTGGGTGGATTAATCTTCATCAATCAATCTCATCTGTCACCCGACTTGATGGTGTGTGTGTGGTCCAGGACGGACCATTGATGTCTGGTAATGATGCACAACAGTGACTGCCAGGATAACCACAGTACCGTGCACGCCAGGATAACCACAGTACCGTGCACGCCAGGATAACCACAGTACTGTGCACGCCAGGATAACCACAGTACCGTGCACGCCAGGATAACCACAGTACCGTGCACGCCAGGATAACCACAGTACCGTGCACGCCAGGATAACCACAGTACCGTGCACGCCAGGATAACTACAGTACCGTGCACGCCAGGATAACCACAGTACCGTGCACGCCAAGATAACTACAGAACCGTGCACGCCAGGATAACTACAGAACCGTGCACGCCAGGATAACCACAGTACCGTGCACGCCAGGATAACCACAGTACGGTGCACGCCAGGATAACCACAGTACCGTGCACGCCAGGATAACCAAAGTACCGTGCACGCCAGGATAACCACAGTACCGTGTACGCCAGGATAACCACAGTACCGTGCACGCCAGGATAATTACAGTACCGTGCACGCCAGGATAACTACAGAACCGTGCACGCCAGGATAACCACAGTACCGTGCACGCCAGGATAACCACAGTACCGTGCACGCCAGGATAACCACAGTACCGTGCACGCCAGGATAACCACAGTACCGTGCACGCCCGGATAACTACAGTACCGTGCACGCCAGGATAACCACAGTACCGTGCACGCCAAGATAACTACAGAACCGTGCACGCCAGGATAACTACAGAACCGTGCACGCCAGGATAACCACAGTACCGTGCACGCCAGGATAACCACAGTACCGTGCACGCCAGGATAACCACAGTACCGTGCACGCCAGGATAACCAAAGTACCGTGCACGCCAGGATAACCACAGTACCGTGTACGCCAGGATAACCACAGTACCGTGCACGCCAGGATAATTACAGTACCGTGCACGCCAGGATAACTACAGAACCGTGCACGCCAGGATAACCACAGTACCGTGCACGCCAGGATAACCACAGTACCGTGCACGCCAGGATAACCACAGTACCGTGCACGCCAGGATAACCAAAGTACCGTGCACGTCAGGATAACCACAGTACCGTGTACGCCAGGATAACCACAGTACCGTGCACGCCAGGATAATTACAGTACCGTGCACGCCAGGATAACTACAGTACCGTGCACGCCAAGATAACCACAGTATCGTGCACGCCAAGATTACCACAATACCGTGCACGCCAGGATAACCACAATACCGTGCACGCCAGGATAGCAACAGTACCGTGCACGCCAGGATAACCACAGTACCGTGCACGCCAGGATAACCACAGTACCGTGCACGCCAAGATTACCACAGTACTGTGCACGCTAGGATAACCACAGTACCGTGCACGCCAAGAAAACCACAGTACCGTGCACGCCAGGATAACCACAGTACCGTGCACGCCAGGATAACCACAGTACCGTGCACGCCAGGATAACCGCAGAACCGTGCACGCCAGGATAACCACAGTACCGTGCACGCCAGGATAACCACAATACCGTGCACGCCAGGATAACCACAATACCGTGCACGCCAGGATAGCAACAGTACCGTGCACGCCAGGATAACCACAGTACCGTGCACGCCAGGATAACCACAGTACCGTGCACGCCAGGATAACTACAGTACCGTGCACGCCAAGATAACTACAGAACCGTGCACGCCAGTATAACCACAGTACCGTGCACGCCAGGATAACCACAGTACCGTGCACGCCAAGATAACTACAGAACCGTGCACGCCAAGATAACTACAGTACTGTTCACGCCAAGATAACCACAGTATCGTGCACGCCATGATAACAACCGTACCGTAAACGTCAGGATAACCGCAGTACCGTGCACGCCAAGATAACCACAGTACTGTGCACGCCAGGATAACCACAGTACCGTGCACGCTAGGATAACCACAGTACCGTGCACGCCAGGATAACCACAGTACTGTGTACGCTAGGATAACCACAGTACCGTGCACGCCAGGATAACCATAGTACCGTGCACGCCAGGATAACCACAGTACTGTGCACGCCAGGATAACCACAGTACCATGCACGCCAGGATAACCACAATACCGTGCACGCCAGGATAGCAACAGTACCGTGCACGCCAAAATAACTACAGAACCGTGCACGCCAAGATAACTACAGTCCCGTGCACGGCAAGATAACCAGAGTTCCGTGTACGCCAAGATAACTACAGTACCGTGCACGCCAGGATAACGACAGTTCCGTGCACGGCAAGATACCCAGAGTACCGTGCACGCCAAGATAACTACAGTCCCGTGCACGGCAAGATAACCAGAGCACCGTGCACGGCAAGATAACCAGAGTACCGTGCACGCCAGGATAACCACAGTACCGTGCACGCCAGGATAACCACAATACCGTGCACGCCAGGACAGCAACAGTACCGTGTACGCCAGGATAACCACAGTACCGTGCACGCCAGGATTACCACAGTACCGTGCACGCCAGGATAACCACAGTACCGTGCACGCCAGGATAACTACAGTACCGTGCACGCCTAGATAACTAGAGTCTCGTGCACGCCAGGATAACCACAGTACCGTGCACGCCAGGATAACCACAGTACCGTGCACGCCAAGATAACTACAGTCCCGTGCACGGCAAGATAACCAGAGTACCGTGCCCGCCAAGATAACTACAGTACTGTTCATGCCAAGATAACCACAGTATCGTGCACGCAATGATAACCACCGTACCGTACACGCAAAGATAACCACAGTACCGTGCACGCCAAGATAACAACAGTACTGTTCACGCCAAGATAACCACAGTACCGTGCACGCCATGATAACCACCGTACCGTACACGCAAAGATAACCACAGTACCATGCACGCCAAGGTAACTACAGTACCGTGCACGCCAAGATAACTACCGTCCCGTGCACGCCAATATAACCAGAGTACCGTGCACGCCAAGATAACCAGAGTACCGTGCACGCCAAGAAAACCAGAGTACCGTGCACGCCAAGATAACCAGAGTACCGTGCACGCCAAGATAACCAGAGTACCGTGCACGCCAAGATAACCAGAGTACCGTGCACGCCAAGATAACCACAGTACCATGCACGCCAAGATAACCAGAGTACCGTGCACGCAAAGATAACCAGAGTACCGTGCACGCCAATATAACCACAGTACCGTGCACGCCAAGAAAACCAGAGTACCGTGCACGCCAAGATAACCAGAGTACCGTGCACGACAAGATAACCAGAGTATCGTGCACGCTAAGATAACCAGAGTATTGTGCACGCCAATATAACCACAGTCCCGTGCACGCCAATATAACCACAGTCCCGTGCACGCCAAGGTAACCAGATTACCGTGCACGCAAAGATAACCAGAGTACCGTGCACGGCAAGATAACCAGAGTGCCGTGAACGGCAAGATAACCAGAGTACCGTGCACGCTAAGATAACCAGAGTATTGTGCACGCCAATATAACCACAGTCCCGTGCACGCCAATATAACCACAGTACCGTGCACGCCAAGATAACCAGAGTACCGTGCACGCCAAGATAACCAGAGTACCGTGCACGGCAAGATAACCAGAGTACCGTGCACGCCAAGATAACCAGAGTACCGTGCACGCAAAAATAACCACAGTACCGTGCACGCAAATATAGCCAGAGTACCGTGCACGCCAGAATACCGAGAGTACCGTGCGCGCTAAGATAACCAGAGTGCCGTGAACGGCAAGATAACCAGAGTACCGTGCACGCCAAGATAACGAGAGTACCGTGCACGCCAAGATAACCAGAGTGCCGTGCACGCCAAGATAACCAGAGTAGTGTGCACGCCAAGATAACCAGAGTACCGTGCACGTCAAGATAAGCAGAGTACCGTGCACGCCAAGATAACCAGAGTACCGTGCACGCCAAGGTAACCAGAGTACCGTGCACGCCAAGGTAACCAGAGTACCGTGCACGCCAAGGTAACTAGAGTACTGTGCACGCCAAGATAACCAGTGTACCGTGCACGCCAAGGTAACCAGAGTACCGTGCACGCCAAGGTAACCAGAGTACTGTGCATGCCAAGATAACCAGAATACAAGGCACGCCAAGATAACCAGAGTAACGTTCGTGTTTCTGTCTCCCTCAGGGTCGTGTTCTGCTTCGTGTCCGCCCACGGTACCTGCCACGCCCACACGCTCCCCCCGCCTACCACTACGGCCGCCCATGAGTACTCCCCTGGCGCCGCCCCCGCCCCCGCCCGCCACCACACACACACCCGACCGCCTGGTGGGCAGTGTGGGCGGAGTGGGCGTGGTGGGCGGGGGTGGGTTTCAGTGCGAGTGTTTGGAGGACCGGCCCATGAGCCGGTGGGAGCCTGGAGTCTTCGACATGTGGTGCAACTCTTGCACCAAGAAGCGCCGGGAGTCATCTGTCTGGAGCTCTCTCGACCTCAGGTGAGTAGCTTACTCTCTCTCTAGGGCCTCAGGTGAGTCCGTTACTCTTTCTCTGGGGCCTCAGGTGAGTCCCTTACACTCTCTCTAGGGCGTCAGGTGAGTCCCTTACTCTCTCTAGGGCCTCAGGTGAGTCCCTTACTCTCTCTGGGGCGTCAGGTGAGTCCCTTACTCTCTCTGGGGCCTCAGATGAGTCCCTTACTCTCTCTGGGGCCTCAGGTGAGTCACTTACTCTCTCTGGGGCCTCAGATGAGTCCCTTACTATCTCTGGGGCCTCAGGTGAGTCCCTTACTCTCTCTAGGGCCTCAGGTGAGTCCCTTACTCTCTCTGGGGCCTCAGGTGAGTCACTTACTCTCTCAATCTGGGGCTTTAGGTGAGTTTCTCTCACTCTGAGGCTTCAAGTAAGTCGTGCGGTACTCACACCCTCGCCCACTCTGGGTCAATACTTATTCTATGTAGGTACTTTATTTTCTTCCAGCACAGGTGTTCATCTCTCTCTAGTATTGTAAGTACCTTTTGTAGGTCTGTAAGTACTCAAGTGGCCAAGTACTCGTATAGTACTCGAAAGTACTCGTGTAGCTCTGTAAGTATTTGTGTAACTGTGAGAATTCGTGTAACTCTATACCTACTCATGCAGCTCTATGAGTAATGGTGTAGCTCTATATATACTCATGTAGCTCTATATAAACTCATGTAGCTCTATACGAACCGGTATTGCTCTATACGTACTGTTGTTGGTGTATACGTACTGGTGTAGGTGTATATGTACTGGTGTAACTCTATACGCACTGGTGTAGGTGTATACATACTAGTGTACCTCTATACATACCTGTATACCTCTATACATATTAGTGTAGCACTATACATAATAGTGTGGCTTTATACATACTGGTGTAACTTTACACGTCTTGGAGTAGTTCTATATATACTAGTGTAGGTGTATACATACTGGTGTAGCTCTATACGCACTGGTGTAACTCTATGTGTACTGGTGCAGTTCTAAAGGTACTGGTGTAACTCTATATTTACCGGTGTATCTCTATAGGTACTGGTGTAGCTCTAAAAGTACTGGTGTAACTCTAAACGAACTGGTGTAGCTCTAAAGGAACTAGTGTAGCTAAATACGTACTGGTGTGGCTGTATACATACTGTTGTACCTCTAAAGGTACTATTGTAGCTCTAAAGGTACTAGTGTAGCTCTAAAGGTACTAGTGTAGCTCTAAAGGTACTAGTGTAGCTCTATGCGTACTGTGGTAGCTCTATAGGTACTGTTGTAGCTCTAAAGGTACTGGTGTAGCTCTATACGTACTGTTGTTCTTCTAAAGGTATTATTGTAGCTCAAAAGGTAATAGTGTAGCTCTATACGTACTGTTGTAGCTCTGTACGTACTGGTGTAGCTCTGTAGGTACTGGTGTACCTCTAAAGGTACTGGTGTAGCTCTATAGATATTGGTGTAGTTCTAAAGGTACAGTTGTAGCTCTATAGGTACTGTTGAAGTTCTAAAGATACTGTTGTAACTTTATAGGTACTGTTGTAGTTCTAAACGTACTGTTATAGCTCTATAGGTACTGTTATAGTTCTAAAGGTACTGTTGTAGCTCTATAGGTACTGTTGCAGTTCTAAAGGTAGTAGTGTAGCTCTATAAGTAGTAGTGTAGCTCTATAGGTACTGTTGTAGCTCTATTGGTACTGGTGAAGCTCAATAGGTACTGGTGCAGCTCTATACGTCCTGGTGTAGCTCTATACGTACTGGTGTAACTCTATAGGTAATGGTGTAGTTCTATAGGTACTGTTGTAGTTCTAAAGGTACCGGTGTAGCTCTATAGGTAGTAGTGTAGCTCTATGGGTACTGTTCTAGCTCTATAGGTACTGTTGTAGTTCTAAAGGTTCTCTTGTAGCTCTATAGATACTGGTGAAGCTCTATAGGTACTGTTGTACTTCTAAAGGTACTGGTGTAGCTCTATAAGTAGTAGTGTAGCTCTAAAGGTACTGTTGTAGCTCTATATGTACTGTTGTAGTTCTAAAAGCACTGTTATAGCTCTATAGATATTGTTGTAGTTCAAAAGATGCTGTTGTAACTCTATGGGTTCTGTTGTAGTTCGAAAGGTACTGATGCAGATCTTTAGGTAGAAGTGTAGCTCTATAGGTACTGTTGTAGTTCTAAAAGTACTGTTGTAGCTCTATAGGTACTGGTGAAACTCTACAGGTACTGGTGTAGCTTTATACGTACTGGTGTAGCTCTGTAGGTACTAATGTAACTCTATAGGTACTTGTGTATCTCTGTAGATACTGTTGTAACTCTATAGGTATTGGTGTGGCTCTATACGTATTGTTGTAGCTCTAAAGTACTGTTGCAGCTCTAAAGTTTCTGGTGCAGCTCTTTACTTACTGTTGTAGCTCTATAGATACTTGAGTAGCTCTATAGATAATAGTGTAGCTCTATACATTCTGTTGTAGCTCTAAAGGTTCTGTTCAGGCTCTAAAAGTACTAGTGTATCTCTATAGGTATTGGTGAAGCTCTCTAGGTAATGGTGTACCCCTATAGGTACTAGTGTAGCTCTATATGTACTTTTGTACGTCTATAGGTACTGTTGTAGCTCTAAAGGTACTGTTAAAGCTCTAAAGGTACTGTTGTAGCTCTAATGGTACTAGTGTAGCTCTACAGGTACTGGTGTAGCTCTAAAGGTACCGGTGTAGCTCCATACATACTGGTGTAGCTCTAAAGGTACTTGTGTAACTCTAAGGGTACTGGATTGGGCTAATGGTACTGGTGTAGCTCTATAGGTACTGGTGTAGCTCTAAAGGTACTGCTGTTGCTCTAAAGGTACTGGTGTAGCTCTGTATGTACTGGTGTAGCTCTATATGAATTTGTGTAGCTCTAAAAGTACTGGTGTGGCTCTATACGTATTGATGTAGCTCTATAGTAAGTAAGTAATTATCAAAAGAAGGCACCAAACCGGGAAGGCTATGTAGCACCATCAATTACGCAAAATAATCAGAGGGCGCTAAATATCACCAAGGATGCCAATACGAGAACAAAAACGCATAAGGCGAACGATATCAAAAGTATCCGAGTCACCAAGAATTCTATCGAGGGACAGGTGACCGCGAGGGGCGGTCGGAAAGCAAGACACACGCTCGTCCTGGAAGTCAGGACATTCAAGAAGGACATGCACGACCGTAAGAGGGACAATGCAACTAGGACAATAAGGGGCAGGGCGGGGCTCCATCAAGTGACCATGGGTTAAGCGAGTATGGCCAATACGCAACCTCGCCAGAGCTGTTTCCCACCTCCGGTTACGGTGGTAGGAGGACGGCCACGATGAAACACAACATTTAAGAGTACGTAGCTTGTTACCAGTAACAGACAACCAAGAAGCTTGCCAACGGGTAAGGACTGAGGAATGGATAACCGGGTAAAAGTCGGAATACGGAATGGCTTTACGAGAGATGGGACAAGAGCGGACAGCTTCCTTGGCGGCAGCATCCGCACGCTCATTTAAAACACACCAATATGGCTGGGAACCCAACAAAACTCAACCGACTTAAATTTACTGTGAACGAGAAACAGCCAATGCTGGATCTCGACAACCACTGGATGAACCGGATTAAAGGACCCGAGAGCCATGAGGGCACTACGAGAGTCAACAACAACTACAAAGGAAGACTGACAACGAGAAAGCAGGAGACGAAGAGCATAGAGAATAGCATAAAGTTCCGCTGTAAAGATGCTAGTCTCCGGAGGCAAGCGACACATATAAGTGCGATCAGGAAAAACAACAGAGTAGCCAACACCGTCCGCTGACTTAGACCCATCGGTGAAGACAGAAACGGAGCGGGAGTGAGAAGAAAAGTGCTCGAGGAAAAGGCGTTTTAGAACCGTAGGAGGGGTAAAAGCTTTAGTGATACGGGTCAAGGATGTACAAAACCGCGGAAGAGGGACCCTCCACGGGGGCAAAGAAGGAACAACACGAGGAGAAACATCAGAAATACGAACGGAAAGAGAGTCCTGCAGGCGAGATAACCGGACAGAAAGAGGGAGGTGGTGAAGAGGAACAGGAACCGCAGGAGGGGTAAAAGTTAAAGCACGACAGAGGCGAGAGGAAGGATGTTGCAAGGACCACGCAAGATAGCGAAGACAGTAGCGATCACGGCGGTCCTGGAGAGACAGGAAGCCAGTGTCAACATACAAGCTAAGGACGGGAGTCGAACGAAAGGCACCAGAACTGAGGCGCAACCCAGTATGGTGCAAAGCATCAAGACGGCGAAGAGTAGAAGGAGAAGCAGACGAGTAAGCAGGGCAACCATAATCGAGCTTAGACAGGACGAGAGAGGAATGTAAAGCAAGGAGAGTGCGCCTATCTGCCCCCCAAGAAGTATGGGACAAGACCCGAAGGAGGGTAAGGGCCTTAGAGCACTCAACACGGAGGTAAGAGATATGGGGAGACCAAGACAAACGAGTGTCAAGGAATAACCCCAAAAGCTTCGCGGAATCTTTGTATTCAAGGGGATGACCATAAAGTGACAAAGAGGGACGAAGAACAACCCGTTTCCGCGTAAAAGTCATGGCACAAGTCTTAGAAATAGAGAACTTGAAGCCATGATCAAGTGGCCCAAGATGACACGGCATCAATTGCAAGTTGAAGCCGGCGTTGAAGGAGAGGCGAATCATCATCCTGACAACAAAGGGTAAGATCATCGACATAGAGAGCGGAGAAGACACCAGAAGGAAGAGAGGAAAGAAGACCATTGAGGGCAACCAGAAAAAGAGTAGTGCTCAGAACACTACCCTGGGGCACACCTTCATATTGCTGAAAAGAGGGAGAGAGAGCGGTACCAAGGCACACCCGAAAGGAACGACGAGAGAGGAAGCCGCGGAGAAAGAGAGGGAGATGACCACGAAGGCCAAAAGAATGAAGTTGAGATAGGATATGATAACGCCAAGTGGTGTCGTAAGCCTTTTCCAGGTCAAAAAGGACGGCAACAACGGAGGTCTTCGCAGCAAAAGCAGTACGAATATAGACCTCCAAGTTCACCAGGACATCTGTCGTGCTGCGGCACTTGCGGAAACCAAATTGAGAAGGGGAGAGGAGGTGATGGTGTTCCAGGAACCACATCAGACGAACGTTAACCATACGTTCAAAGGGTTTGCAGACACAACTTGTGAGAGCAATAGGGCGAAAGTCCTTAGGGGAAGTACCCAGAGACCCCGGTTTGCGAACAGGGAGGACAACGGCATCGAGCCAGTCCTCAGGGACTGACGACGACTCCCAGATCCGATTATACAGACTCAGTAAATACTGAGACGTACTCGGAGGGAGATGGCGAAGCATCTCATAATGAATACCATCGGAGCCCGCCGCCGTAGAACCGCAGAGGGCCAGGGCAGAACGAAGTTCAGAGAGAGAGAAGGGATCATTATAGGGAAGCTGAAGATTAGTGCAGAAATCTAAAGGACGAGACTCAAGGACAGGTTTACGAAGAAGGAAAGATTGGGGAAGATGAAGACCAGAGCTAACAGAAGGAAAGTGGGAACCCAGTTCGGAAGCGACCTGCAACGGGTCCGCCACAAGAGTATCATGGAGGTGAAGGACCGGTGAAACATCGGCAACGAACTTACCCGCTATCTTGCGGATACGCTTCCAGATCTGGGCCAGAGGGGTTTCGGACGTAATTGTTGAGACATAAGATGCCCAACATTCACGTTTAGCCGTACGGATGGCCCTACGGGCCACCGCACTCGCTTTCCGAAAGAAAAGAAAAGAATCGGTCGTCTGCCTACGGCGGTGCCTCTTCCAGGCTGCACGCTTACAGCGGACAGCCCGAGCACAGTCCGCATTCCACCAGGGAACGCACTTCCGTGGACCCCGAGAGGAAGAGCGAGGAATTGAGCGGAGGGCAGCGTTGAAGACAGTGTCATGAAAAAGGAGGAGAGCGCGAGAGAGAGGCAGAAGGGAGAGGTCAGAGAGAGCAGCACTGAGGGTAAATAGGGTCCAGTCTGCCTTAGCAAACTGCCACCTAGGGAAAGAGAGGGAAGGGCGAAAAGAGAAAAAGGAAACAAGGATGGGGAAATGATCACTTCCATGGAGGTCATCAAGAACCTGCCACGTGAAATCTAAGTAAAGAGAAGAAGAGCAGAGAGAAAGATCAAGACAAGAAAGGGTGCGAGTCCGAGAGTCCAAACGAGTGGGCTCACCAGAATTCAGAAGAGACAGGGAAGAAGAGAGGAGAAACGGCTCAAGGAGGCGACCCCGGGTATTCGTCAGAACGTCACCCCAAAGAGAATGACGACAATTGAAGTCACCCAGCAGGAGCACAGGCTCCGGCAAGGAGTCTAGGAGGTGTTTCAAATCAGGAAGAGAGAGTGGGACACTCGGGGGGAGATAAATGGAACAAACTGTGTACCATTTCCCCACAAAGATACGAGCAGCAGAACAATGGAGAGGCGAAGGAAAAAGCAAAGGAACAAAGGGAACATCAGCACGAATCAAGAGAGCAGAAGAATTAGAAGCCCCAGCAATAGCTGGGGGGGGGGGGGGAAAGGAATAGCCACGAAAACGACCAGGACGAGCACCAAGCATTGGCTCCTGGAGACAGACACAAAGGGGCGAAAACCGCGAAATCAGAAGTTGGAGTTCGAGGAAATTGGCGTAATAACCTCGAATGTTCCATTGAAGAATGGACAACGACGAGAAGAGAAAGGACAAAAACTGAGAACAAGGAAGAAACAAAGGCGAAAGAGCAACAGAGCACGTTAAAGAATATCAGGGTCGGGATCAGGGTCAGCAAAGTCAGGGTTAGGGGGCATGGGTAAACTGAGCAAAGACGGAGGGAAGGAAACGGGAGAACAGATAAGAGGTGGGCGGGCGGGGTCCGGAGGAGGAGGAGGAGGAGGAGGAAGAGGAGGAGACAACGGAGAGGAGCAGTCAAGGACAGCAGCAGGAAGAGGGGGAGTAGAAAGAGGGGAGCGCACCTCAGCAAGAGTAGCAACCGAAAGGGAAGCAGGGGCCAAAGAAACCTCCATAGCAGGAACAGGGGGCGCAATCACTGAAACGGGAGGGGGAGGAGCAACAGAGCCAGAAGTAGGAGCTGAGGAAGAAAGCGAAGCCTTCTTACCCGCCGGGGAAGAGGAAGGAGAGGAGCCAGGCTTTCGCTTCTCTGACTTAAAGAGACCGGTGTCCCAGCAACTATGTACCGGGCAACGGATTCCAGTGTCTCAACAGGAGAAGCCGAACGAGAGCACACACGACGGCCGTTAGGAGAGCGATGGACATCCGCCCGCACCGACAGGCGGTGGGGAGAGCCGATAGATGGAGGAAGAGGATGGGAAGGAGGATCGGAGGGGGACGAAGAAAAAGACACAGGAGACACGATAGACCGGTTAGAAGGAAGGGGAACCCCAGACAGAGGACCAGGAGGAGGATCCTTCGGGAGAGAACCCAAAGGAACAAAGGAGGGGGCAGTGGGCGCATCAGGGTCCAAGGCCCGGAAACGGTTGTGAGTCTGAGGAAGGCGGGAAGGACGAGGAGAGGAAGAGCGCAACACGCGAGCATAAGAGATATTAGCAAAAGGCGGGAGCCGGCGAACCTGGCGCCTCGCCTCAGGAAAAGATAAACGCTCCCGGTGCTTCAAGTTGAGGACGGCTGCCTCAAGCTTGTAATGGACACACGCACGGGAGAAGGTAGGATGGGCCTCACCGCAGTTGAGGCAACGAGCCTGGGGAGAAGTGCACTCCGACTTAGAGTGACCTTCACTCCCACACAAAGGACAGAGAGAGACAGTCCCAGAGCAGCGGAGGGCACCATGCCCAAACCTCCAGCACTTGTTACAAAGTCGAGGAGAAGGAATATACTCCTGGACAGAGCACCTAGCACCAGCAAGAATGACCGAGGATGGAAGGGTCCTACCATCAAAGGTGATCTTCACAACGCGAAGGGGTTGACGGCGACGACCACGAGGGGGACGAGTAAACGAGTCAACCTGGAGGACAGAATGGCCTTGGGCATCAAGGATATGCCGAATATCATCGTGGCAATCCTGCAGATTCCGAACACCGGTTGCAACATGGGGTGGGAGGAGAATAGTGCCAACACTGGCATTCATCTGAACGTTCTTGGAGACCCAAACAGGGATCTCGCCAAGGCAAGATAAGGCAGCCAAGCAGGAAGCCGCATCCTGAGAAGGAGCAGCAACGACACGTGTACCGAGACGAGTGGGGTTGAAAGTAACAGACGCATCCACGGAATCTACAAGATGCCGATGGAGGGAGAAATCATCAGGAGGCGCAGAATCAAGAGGGAGGAGATCAAAGTATTTGGCCCATGAAGCAGGACCAAACAAGGCCTGATACGCATCAGCACGAGAAGGAATCGAGCGAGTGCGGTTGGGGCGCGAACGGCGTTGAGAACCCCTAGAGAGAGAGGGGTCAAAAGGCGCAGTAGTCACAACGAAAGACTTAGCCACACCAGGGGACGAAGTGGTCACCACCGGGGGCTGGAGGCTCGACCCAACCACAGAGGAGGGAGGGGAGCTGGGGGAAGAAGTCAGGACGGTCAAAGGAGGAGCAAGGTCGGGGCCCAACGCAGCGGGAGCTACAGAGCCTGGTCTTCCAATACAGGCCGACTCGGGGGCTTGGTCGCCCACCCCACGAGCCTGAGAGGGTACAACGGAAACATTCAACGACATAGAGACGAAAAGTGACAAATTCATCCACGAATGTGCCCCCATACCCACCATGGAGCCACAATTAGAGGCAGGACACCCAATAGGAAGCTATCGCCGATCATGCCGGGGCCCCCTAGGGGTGCGTCGTGAGTATACGCCCCACAAACGCCACCTTAAGAACCGTCAGTCCGTCGAGATCGGGTTCAGCGACGAAAGGGGGATTGACAATAAAAGGTTCCCCTCGCTCGAGACGTTGGGTACTACAGTTCTACGGGTGCAAGAGTATGCCTCCTCAAGCACCCGGGCGTCAAAATAGAAGAAGTCCAAAGAAAGAATCCAAAACAAGCAAAAGGTCGGCAGGAAACGACAAGCAGATAGGAGAAGAGGGGGGAGAAAAACGAAACATAAGGAAAAGGAAAAGCGATCTGGCACAATTGGAGAAGACAGCAGCAGGAGTGCAAGGCCAGAAAAGGACAGAGGACTGCCCAACGGAGCATCACACTCCGGCAGCCGTCCACCAAGCCCCCTCACGACGCCAACGGGCCGGATGGAGAGGAGGGATGTAGCTCTATAGGTACTGGTGTAGCTCTATACATAATAGTGTAGCTCTATACGTACTGGTGTAGCTCTAAAGGTACTGGTGAAGCTCCATACGTACTGTTGTAGCTCTAAAGTATTGTTGTAGCTCTAAAGCTACTGGTGTAACTCTATAGATAACAGTGTAGCTCTATATGTACTGTTGTAGCTCTAGAGGTACTGTTGTAGTTTTAAAAGTAAAGGTGTAGCTCTATAGGTACTGGTGTACCTCAATAGATATTGATGAAGCTCTATATTTAATGGTGGTAGGCCCTATAGGTACTTGTGTAGCTCTGTACGTACTGTTGTAGCTCTATAGGTACTGTTGTAGCTATAAAGGTATTGTTAAAGTTCTAAAGGTACTGGTGTAGCTCTATACATACTGGTGTAGCTCTAAAGCTACTGGTGTAGCTCTATACGTACTAGTGTGGCTCTAAAGGTACTGCTGTTGCTCTAAAGGTACTGGTGTAGCTCTATATGTACTGGTGTAGCTCTAAAAGTACTGGTGTGGCTCTATACGTATTGATGTAGCTCTATAGGTACTGGTGTAGCTCTATACGTAATAGTTTAGCTCTATACGTTCTGGTGTATCTCTATACGTACTGTTGTAGCTCTATATGTACTGGTGTAGCTCTAAAGGCACTGGTGAAGCTCCATACGTACTGTTGTAGCTCTAAAGTATTGTTGTAGCTGTAAAGTTTCTGGTGTAACTCTATAGATAACAGTGTAGCTCTATACGTACTGTTGTAGCTATAGAGGTACTATTGTAGTTTTAAAAGTAAAGATGTAGGTACTGGTGTACCTCAATAGGTATTGTTGAAGCTCTATATTTAATGGTGGTAGCCCCTATAGGTACTTGTGTAGCTCTGTACGTACTGTTGTAGCTCTAAAGTATTGTTGTAGCTCTAAAGTTACTGGTGTAACTCTATAGAGAACAGTGTAGCTCTATACGTACTGTTGTAGCTATAGAGGTACTGTTGTAGTTTTAAAAGTAAAGATGCAGGTACTGGTGTACCTCAATAGGTATTGTTGAAGCTCTATATTTAGCTCTAAAGGTACTGGTGAAGCTCCATTCGTACTGTTGTAGCTCTAAAGTATTGTTGTAGCTCTAAAGTTACTGGTGTAACTCTATAGATAACAGTGTAGCTCTATACGTACTGTTGTAGCTATAGAGGTACTGTTGTAGTTTTAAAAGTAAAAATGTAGGTACTGGTGTACCTCAATAGGTATTGTTGAAGCAGTATATATTTAATGGTGGTAGCCCCTATAGGTACTTGTGTAGCTCTGTACGTACTGTTGTAGCTCTAAAGTATTGTTGTAGCTCTAAAGTTACTGGTGTAACTCTATAGATAACAGTGTAGCTCAATACGTACTGCTGTAGCTATAGAGGTACTGTTGTAGTTTTAAAAGTAAAGATGTAGGTACTGGTGTACCTCAATAGGTATTGTTGAAGCTCTATATTTAGCTCTAAAGGTACTGGTGAAGCTCCATACGTACTGTTGTAGCTCTAAAGTATTGTTGTAGCTCTAAAGTTACTGGTGTAACTCTATAGATAACAGTGTAGCTCTATACGAACTGTTGTAGCTATAGAGGTACTGTTGTAGTTTTAAAAGTAAAGATGAAGGTACTGGTGTACCTCAATAGGTATTGTTGAAGCTCTATATTTAATGGTGGTAGCCCCTATAGGTACTTGTGTAGCTCTGTACGTACTGTTGTAGCTCTATAGGTACTGTTGTAGCTATAAAGGTATTGTTAAAGTTCTAAAGGTACTGTTGTAGCTCTATACATACTGGTGTAGCTCTAAAGCTACTGGTGTAGCTCTATACGTACTAGTGTGGCTCTCTGTGTACTGTTGTTTCTCTAAAGGTACTATTGTAGCTCTAAACATACTAGTGTATCTCTATACGTACTGTTATAGCTCTATAGTTACTGTTGTAACTCTAAAGGTACTGGTGTAGTTCTATACATACTGTTGTAGCTCTAAAGGTACTGTTGTAGTTCTAAAAGTACTGTTGTAGCTCTAAAGGTAATGGTGTAGCTCTATACGTACTGGTGTAGCTCTATAGGTACTACTGTAACTCTACAGATATTGGTGTAGGTCTATAGGTACTGTTGTAACTCTATAGGTATTGGTGTAGCTCTATACGTATTGTTGTAGCTCTAAAGTACTGTTGCAGCTCTAAAGATACTGGTGTAGCTCTATACTTACTGTTGTAGCTTTATAGATACTTGTGTTGCTCTATAGATAATAGTGTAGCTCTATACATACTGTTGTAGCTCTAAAGGTTCTGTTGTAGCTCTTAAAGGTACTGGTGTAGCTCTATTAGTACTGGTGTAGCTCTATCGGTATTGGTGAAGCTCTCTAGGTAGTATTGTACCCCCTATAGGTATTAGTGCAGCTCTATATGTACTTTTGTACGTCTATAGGTACTGTTGTAGCTCTAAGGTATTGTTAAAGCTCTAAAGGTACTCTTGTCCCTCTAATGGTACTAGTGTAGCTCTACAGGTACTGGTGTAGCTCTATAGGAACCAGTGTAGCTCCATATGTACTGGTGTAGCTCTAAAGGTACTGGTGTAACTGTAAGGGTACTGGTGTAGCGCTAATGGTACTGGTGTAGCTCTATAAGTACTGTTGTAGCTCTATAGGTACTGGTGTAGCTATAAAGGTATTTTTAAAGTTCTAAAGGTACTGTTGTAGCTCTAAAGGTACTGGTTTAGCTCTATACGTACTGGTGTAGCTCTATACGTACTAGTGTGGCCCTCTGCGTACTGTTATACCTCTAAAGGTACTATTGTAGCTCTAAAGGTACTAGTGTAGCTCTATATGTACTGTTATAGCTCTTTAGGCACTGTTGTTACTCTAAAGGTGCTGTTATAGCTCTATAGTTACTGTTGTAACTCTAAAGGCACTGGTGTAGTTCTATACTTACTGCTGTAGCTCTAAAGGTACTGCTGTAGCTCTAAAGGTACTGGTGTAGCTCTATATGTACTGGTGTATTTACATACATAGTGGTGTAGCTCTAAAGGTACTGGTGTAGCTCTATATGTACTGGTGTATTTCCATACATAGTGGTGTAGCTCTTTAAGTGCTAGTGTAGCTCAATATGTTCTGGTGTACCTATATATATACTGGTGTAGCTCTAAAAGTAATAGTGTAGCTCTATACGTACTGGTGTAGCTTTATAGGTGCTGGTGTAGCTCTAAAGGTACTGGTGTAATCTCTATACGTACTGGAGTAGCTCAATAAGTACTGGTGTAGCTCTACAGGCACTATTGTAGCTCTATATGTAATGGTGTATCTCTATACTTACTGCTGTAGCTCTAAAGGTACTAGTGTAGCTCTATATGCACTGGTGTAGCTCTATACCAAGTGGTGTAGTTCTATACTTACGAGTGTAGTTCTATTTGTACTTGTGTAGCTCTAAAGGTAATGTTGTAGCTCTAAAGTACTGGTGTAGCTCAATACATAATTATGTAGCTCAATACATAATTAATTAGGTAATTGTTTAGCCCCTATAGTTACTAGTGTATCTCTATACGTACTGATGTAGCTCTATATGTACTGTTGTAGCTCTAAAGGTACTGTTGTAGCTCAAAAGGTACTGCTGTAGCTCTAAAGATGCTGGTGAAGTTCTGAAGGTCCTTGTATAGCTCTATACGTACTGGTGTTACTCTTTATGTACTGGTGTAGCTCTACTAGGTACTGGTGTAGTCTTTGGGTATTCATGTGGCTATATAGATAATACTGTAGCTCTATACATACTGTGTTAGCTCTAAAGGTACTGTTGTTGCTATAAAGGTACTGTTAAAGCTCTAAAGGTACTGTTGTAGCTCTGTACGTACTGTTGTATCTCTAAAGGTACTGTTGTAGCTCTACAGGTACTGGTGTAGCTCTAAAGGTACTGGTGTAACTCTAAACGTACTAGTGTAGCTCTATACGTTCTGGTGTAGCTCTACACATACTGGTGTAGCTCTATTCGCACTTGTGTAGCTCTATACCTACTAGTATAGCTCTATATATACTAGTGTAGCTCTATACGTACTTCTGCAGCTCTATACGTTCTGGTGTAGCTCAAAAGCTACTGTTGTAGCTCTATACATACTGGTATAACTCTATACATACTGGTGTACCTCTGTACGTATTGGTATAGCTCTAGGGGTACTGCTGTAGCTCCATACGTACTCTTGTAACTCTGTACATAGTGGTGTAGCTCTATAGGTACTAGTGTAGCTCAATACCCCTACTAGTGTAGCTCTATACATGCTCGTGTAGCTCTAAAGCTACTGTTGTAGCTCTATACGTACTGGTGTAGATCAATACCAACTAGTGTTACTCTTTAGGTACTTGGGTAGCTCTATAGGTACTCGTAAAGCTCTATAGGTAATGGTGTAGCCCCTATAGGTACTGGTGTAGCTCTATACGTACTGTTGTAGCTCTATATGTACAGTTGTAGCTCAAAAGGTACTGTTTTAGCTCTAAAGGTACTGGTGTACCTCTAATCGTACTGGTGAAGCTCTATAGGTATTGGTGTAGCTCTATAGGTACTAGTTTAGCTCTGAAGGTACTTGGGTAGCTCCAAATGTACTAATGTAACTCAATATGTAGCGGTGTAGCTCCATAAGTACTGGTGTAGCTCTATATGTACTGGTGTAACTCTACATGTACTGGTGTAGGTCTATACATACTGGTGTAGTTCTACACATACTGGTTTAGCTCTGAAATTACTGGTGTAGCTCTATACGTACTGGTGTTACGCTTAAGGTACTGGGGTAGCTCTATAAGTAGTGGTGGAGCTCTATATGCACTGGTGTAGCTCTCTAGGTACTGATGTAGCTCTAAAGGTAATGGTGTAGCTCTATAAGTACTGGTATAGCTCTATGAGTACTGGTGTAGCTTTATAGGTGCTGGTGTAGCTCTAAAGGTACTGGTGTATCTCTATACGTATTGGTGTAGCTCTAGAGGTAATGGTGTAGCTCTGAAGGCACTTGTATAGCTCTAAAGGTACTGGTGTAACTCTAAACGTTCTGGTGTAGCTCTGTACGTACTGGTGTAGGTCTAAATTAATTAAGATACAAGTGTAGCTCTATATGTACTGGTGTAGCTCTGTACCTACTAGTGTAGCTCTATATATACTTGTGTAGCTCAATATGTACTGTTGAAGCTCTATACTGATGTAGCTCTATATACTTGTGTACTCTCGCTCTATACATACTTGTGTAGCTCTAAAAGTACTGGTATGGCTCTATACGTATTGGTGTAGCTCTATAGGTACTGTTGAAACTTTATAGGTAATGGTGAAACTCTATACTTACTATTGTAGCTCTATATATACTGTTGTAGCTCTATATATACTGTTGTAGCTCTATATATACTGTTGTAGCTCTAAAGGTACTGTTGTAGTTATAAAAGTACTGGTGTAGCTCTAATGGTACTGGTGTAGTTCTAAATGTACTGGTGTAGCTCTATACTTACTATTATAGTTTTATAGATACTTGTGTAGCTCTATAGATAATAGTGTAGCTCTGTACATACTGTTGTAGCTCTAAAGGTTTTTTGTAGCTCTAAAGGTTCTGGTGTAGCTCTATAAGTACTGGTGTAGCTCTATCGGTATTGGTGAAGCTCTCTAGGTAGTATTGTATCCCCTATAGGTACGAGTGTAGCTCAATATATACTTTTGTATGTCTATAGGTACTGTTGTAGCTCTAAGGTACTGTTAAAGCTCTAAAGGTACTGTTGTAGCTCTAATAATTCTAGTGTAGCTCAACAGGTACTGGTGTAGCTCTATAGCTACACACACCAGTGTAGCTCCATATGTACTCGTGTAGCTCTAAAGGTACTGGTGTAACTGTTAGGGTACTGGTGTAGCGCTAATGGTACTGGTGTAGCTCTATAGATACTTGTGTAGCTCTAAAGGTAATGCTGTTGCTCTAAAGGTACTGGTGTAGCACTATATGTACTGGTGTAGCTCTATACATACTTGTGAAGCTCTAAAAGTACTGGTGTGGCTCTATACATATTAGTGTAGCTCTATAGGTACTGGTGTAGCTCTCTACATATTAGTGTAGATCTATACATACTGGTGTATCTCTATACGTACTGTTGTAGCTCTCTACGTACTGGTGTAGCTCTATAGGTACTGGTGAAGCTCTATACGTACTGTTGTAGCTCTAAAGTATTGTTGTAGCTCTAAAGTTACTGGTGTAGCTTTATTCGTACTGTTGTAGCTCTATAGATACTGGTGTAGCTAAATAGATAATAGTGTAGCTCTATACGTACTGTTGACGCTCTAGAGGTACTGTTGTAGTTTTAAAAGTAAAGGTGTAGCTCTATAGGTACTGGTGTAGCTCAAAAGGTATTGGTGAAGCTCTATATTTAATGGTGGTAGCGCCTATAGGTACTTTTGTAGCTCTATACGTACTGTTGTAGCTCTATAGGTACTGTTGTAGCTATAAAGGTATTGTTAAAGTTCTAAAGGTACTTTTGTAGCTCTAAAGGTACTGGTATAGCTCTATACATACTGGTGTTGCTCTAAAGCTACTGGTGTAGCTCTATGCGTACTAGTGTGGCCCTCTGCGTACTGTTGTACCTCTGAAGGTACTATTGTAGCTCTAAAGGTACTAGTGTAGCTCTATACATACTGTTATAGCTCTTTAGGTACTGTTGTAACTCTAAAGGTGCTGTTATAGCTCTATAGTTTCTGTTGTAAATCTAAAGGTACTAGTGTAGTTCTATACATACTGTTATAGCTCTAAAGGTACTGTTGTAGTTCTAAAGGTACTGGTGTAGCTCTATATGTACTGGTGTATTTTCATACATAGTGGTGTAGCTCTTTACGTGCTAGTGTAGCTCAATATGTACTGAGGACCTATAAATATACTGGTGTAGCTCTAGAGGTAATAGTGTAGCTCTATACGTACTGGTGTAGCTTTATAGGTGCTGGTGTAGCTCTAAAGGTACTGGTGTATCTCTATACGTACTGGAGTAGCTCAATAAGTACTGGTGTAGCTCTACAGGCCCTATTGTAGCTCTATATTTAATGGTGTATCTCTATACGTACTGCTGTAGCTCTAAAGGTACTAGTGTAGCTCTATACGCACTGGTGTAGCTCTATACCTACTGGTGTAGCTCTATACTTACTAGTGTAGTTCTATATGTACTTGTGTAGCTTTAAAGGTAATATTGTAGCACTAAAGTACTGGTGTAGCTCAATACATAATTATGTAGCTCTATACATACTGGTGTGCTGTAGCTGTCTGCTTTCTTGTGTAGCTCTATATGTACTGGAGCTCTCTATGTTCTTATGTAGCTCTAAAAGTACTGGTGTGGCTCTATACGTATTTGTGTAGCTCTATAGGTAGTGGTGAAGCTCTATAGGTAATTATGTAGCCCCTATAGGTACTTGTATAGCTCTATACGTTCTGTTGTAGCTCTGCATGTACTGTTGTAGCTCTAAAGGTACTGCTGTAGCTCACAAGGTACTGCTGTAGCTCTAAAGATGCTGGTGAAGTTCTGAGGGGGGGAGGAGGAGAGTGAGGGGGGGAGGAGAGTAAGGGTGGAGGAGAGTGAGGGGGAGGAGAGAAGGGGGGGAGGAGAGTGAGGGGGGGAGGATAGTGAGGGGTGGGAGGAGAGTGAGGGGGGGGGAGGAAGAGTGAAGGGGGGGAGGAAAGTGAGGGGGAGGAGGAGAGTGAGGGGGGGGGGAGGAGACTTCTCGCATCGCGATTACTGCTTCAAATGCAGGACTCCTAGAGGTATGTCTAGATGTGTTGGTAAGGATAGGTACAATGAGCATGGAATATCTAGGTGAGCTACTACAATTCATTGTCTGGTATCTTTAAATACAGTACTGGATTTAGAGGAATAAGATGTATGTATGAAACTTGTTTTGAATAAACTGCACTAAGAATACTTTTGTGACTGAAAAGTTAAAGGAGCTTTTGATAGCATTCCTCATACTTGCCTCCTCACAAAGCTTGAACGTTTAGGCGTACAGGGAAGATTACTTTTATGGTTACAGTCCTATCTCACAAACAGGACCTCCAAAGTCTTTATACAAGGCGAGTTTTCCGATGGCATTCCAATACAAACAGGTGTTCCACGAGGCTCCATACTAAGCCCAACCCTATTTGCCGCATTCTTAGCAGATTTGCCTAACACCCATCCTGTTCACCTCTCGGCGTACGCCGGCGACTTAACATTGTATTATTCAGACAATGCCCTACTTAATACAGTCTCAACAATGCAAACAGCACTTGACCCCCTCATAGATTGGACACAACAAAGGGGCCTTCAAGTTAGTACTACCAAAACCTGCTATCAGATTTTCACTAAAAAAAGACTACTTCATCTACCCACCCTCACAATACACAACACTCCCATCCAACACGTACGAGAACATAAATATCTTGGCATGCGCTTAGACTTCCCCTTACTTACCTGGAAAGCACACATTCAACACCTTAAACAGACGACACAACCCCGACTCGCCATACTTAAAGCCCTCACTGGCACCACCTGGGGAGCACACCATAAAATCTTGCTCCGTTTCTATACAACCTACATTCGCAGCCAACTAGACTATTGTTGCCAAGCATATGCGTCGGCGGCGCCCACTAACCTACAGAGCCTCGAGGTCATACAAAATAATGCCATGCGACTTATATGTGGCGCAATGCGTTCAACTCCAATCCTCGGACTTTACGTGGAAACAGGCCTCACAAGCCTAGCCACCAGACGAGACATTATGTGTGCCAACTATCTGTCACTCTGTACTACTGCTCACCAGACACACCCATACAGATCAAAAATTAACCCAACAGTTAACCCACATAACCCCCGCTCCCCAACCATTCACTCGCAACCTTTCTTCACACGGGCTACAAATAACCTCAATATAGACCTCTTCCTACTCCAAAACTGTGAAACCCAACTTCCTGTTCCCACCATTCCACCTTGGCTTTATACAATTCCTAATACAGCAATACAACTCGAAGACAACATTCCAAAATCTGCACCAAACTCAGCCATAGCCTCAATCTTTGTCTCAACAATGAAAAATTGCTACCAAAATACCGTAGAGATTTACACAGATGGGTCTCGCATCTTCATGAACAACGTACCCTCGTTCATTTGCGCTGTATGGATACCGGAATACCATCTCAAGCAGGGATGGCGGTTACCAAACCAACTATCTATTTTCACAGCGGAATTATATGCCTTGTATCAAGCTCTCCAAATCATCACAACATTACCAGTTGGGATATATACAATCTGTAGTGACTCCAAGAGCGCCATTCAAGCAATTACGTACTCTTCGAAAACATACAAGGAGAGTGTCTACCCATGCCTTCAACTTCTTCACAAACATCAATTGAACGGTTATGACACCTCTATCCAATGGGTCCCAGCACATTGCGGTATTCTCCATAATGAACTAGTAGACCAACTAGCCAAAGTGATGCACAACACGCCTCACCTTACCCGTCATCCAATTCCCCATGTTGCACGTAAAGGAGCCTTCAAAGATACCATCTCCCAGGATTTTGCAACAAACTGGAAAACGTTATGCTCACCTTTGCACTATGGGTCCATTAAAAAGAAATGGGAAAAATGGAAACATGTCCGATATAAAAGCAGAGAAATTGATGTAACGATGACCAGATTAAGGTTGGGACATACCAAACTAGCAGCACACACAGCTCTAAGTACAGAACAGACATCAATGAACTCTGTACTCACTGTCAGGTGCCTGAAACAGTCGAACACTATCTCCTGCACTGCTTCCGACATTATAGTGCCAGAGTAAATTTCAAACAAGTCTTTCTCATTGACCACAAGCTGAATTTCCAGGGACACATTCTAAACATATCAAAAAAAGTTGCAAAAACTGTGGGCATTCTTTCTAAGATCAGATATTATGTACCACGCCCTGCCCTGGTGACTCTCTATTACTCCCTTATCTATCCATATCTCAACTATGGTATTTGTGCTTGGGGCTCTACTACCCAAAATCACTTACGTCCTCTAATTACTCAACACAAAGCTGCTATTAGGACAATATCCAATTCTGGCCCCAGACATCACTCGGTACCCCTACTCAAATCTCTGAATATGTTAGACATTAAGTCACTGCACATTCTCTCATGTGTATTATACATATATAAAACGCTAAACTACAATGTCAATCCTGATCTCAAAAGCTTCATAGAAGGTTGTAACAGAACCCATGAGCACCACACCATAAATAAATACAGTTTTGATATTCCTAGAGTACGACTTAATCAAACCAGAAATGCTCTACAAATCAAGGGGCCCAGAATGTGGAATGACCTTCCCAACCATGTTAAAGACTGTACCTCTCTCAACCAGTTTAAGTTAAAAACGAAGCTATACCTAATAAATTCCCTGTAACTCACCTTACCCCTCTGTTGTCAACCCATGTATGTTTTTTGTTTTTTTTGTTTTTCAAATCAACGCTGTTTGAATGTAATTTTCTGTAATAATTTGTAATTGTATTTGTGCTGCTTTTTCAACAATGTTCCCCCCTCTTTTACCTCTATTTTTATTTGTACTCAACACATCTTATTCTTTTTACCCATTAGTTTTAAGCTTTAGTCATTAATGTTTTTCCTGCCCGAAACGCTTTGCGTAATAGTGGCTTTAGGCATTGTATGTACTAGCTCTATCTATAAAGCCAACAAACTTTGTAAAATCTCTTTATGTATGTACCTTACCTAAATAAAATTATTATTATTATTATTATTATTATTATTATTATTATCGCACTTAAAATACCCTTCACCATCGAACATATATTAGGAGGTGGCGACCACTCGTTACAAGAAAAATACCAAATAGTCAAAGCACTGGCTAAATATCTGCAGTCGACCAACAAATTGGGTCACATCTGACCCGCGCCACATTTATACCTGGCGCCACCAACAGCTAAACACAGAAAACAACTGCCTCCTCGCAGCACCAAGGATCAGCTGACGCCATAAACACAACACACCGCCCTACGGTGCGGCAAGTCTCCCTACAACACACACCTCTGTTTTAATCACCGTTCCTCTATCGACAGCACAACGCAACAAGCACCTTAGTAGCTGCGATCATCTTCAACATAAACGGGTCCAACAACATCAGTACTGGTGCAGTCATCGGGAGGACAAACCCTTCATGCAAACTGCACCTACTATCAACAACAAGAAGTATAGCTCTATACGTACTGTTGTTACTCTTTAGGTACTGGGGTAGCTGTATAGGTACTGGTGAAGCTCTATAGGTAATTGTGTAGCCCCTATAGGTACTAGTATATCTATACGTACTGTTGTAACTCTATATGTACTGTTGTAGCTCTAAAGGTAATGTTGTAGCTCTAAAGATACTGGTGTATCTTTAATGGTACTGGAGTAGCTCTAGAGGTACTGCTGTAGCTGTATAGGTACTGGTTTAGCTCTAAATATACTGGTGTAACTCCATACATAGTGGTGTAGCTCCATACATAATGGCGTAGCTTTATATGTACTGGTGTAGGTCTATACGTACTGGTGTAGTTTCACGCGTACTGGTTTAGCTCTGAAGGTACTGGTGTAGCTCTACACGTAGTGGTGTAGTTCTATACGTACTAATGTACCTCTAAAAATACTTGCGTAGATCTATATGTACTGGTGTAGTTCTATACGTACTGGTTTAGCTCTGAAGGTACTTGTGTAGCTATAAAGATACTTGTGTATCTCTGAAGGTACTGGTGTAGCTCTATACGTAATGGTGTAGCTCTATTCGCACTGGTGTAGCTCTAAATGTACTTGTGTAGCTCTATAGGTACTGATGTAGCTCTAAAGGTAATGGTGTAGCTCTATACGTACTGGTGCAGCTTTATAGGTGCTGGCATAGCTCTAAAGGTACTGATGTATCTCTATACGTACTGGTGTTGCTTTATAGGCACTGGTGTAGCTCTAAATGTACTGGGGTAGCTCTAAAGGTGCTGGAGTAGCTCTAAAGGTACTGGTGTAACTCTAAAGGTACTGGTGTAGCTCTATATGTACTGGTGTAGCTCTATATATACTGGTGTAGCTCTAAAGGTACTAGTGTAACTCTATACATACTGGTGTAGCTCTATACCTACTGGTATAGAGCATACTGTTGTATGTACTGGTGTAACTCTACACGTATTAGTGTAGTTCAATACGTACTGTTGAAATTAAACATGTACTGGTTTAGCTCTGAAGGTACTGGTGTAGCTCTTTATGTACTGGTGTTACTCCTAAGATACTAGGGTAGCTTAATAGGTAGTGGTGTAGCTCAATACATAATTATGTAGCTCTATACATACTGGTGTGTGGTAGCTCTCTATGTTCTTGTGTAGTTCTATAAGTACTGTTGTGGCTTTATAGGTACTCGTCTATCTCTATATATAATTTTGTAGCTCTATATGTACTAATGTATCTCTATATGCACTGTTGTAGCTCTATACCTACTGGTGTAGCTCTACTAGATACTGGTGTAGTCTATAGGTATTCATGTGGCTATGTAGATAACACTGTAGCTCTATACATACTGTGTTAGCTCTAAAGGTACTGTTGTTGCTATAAAGGTACTGTTGTTGCTATAAAGGTACTGTTAAAGCTCTAAAGGTAGTGTTGTAGCTCTAAAGGTACTGGTGTAGCTCTAAAAGTACTAGTGTAGCTTTATAGGTACTGGTGTGGCTCTATACGTACTGTTGTAGCTCTAAAGGTACTGTTGTAGCTCTACAGGTACTGGTGTAGCTCTAAAGGTACTGGTGTAACTCTAAACGTACTCGTGTAGCTCTATACGTTCTGGTGTAGCTCTACACGTACTGGTGTAGCTCTATTCGCACTTGTGTAGCTCTATACCTACTAGTGTAGCTCTATACGTACTTCTGCAGCTCTATATGTACTGGTGTAGCACTAAAGGTACTGTTGTAGCTCTATACATACTGGTGTACCTCTTGTAGGTACATACGTGTACCTACACGTATTGGTGTAGCTCTAGGGGTACTGCTGTAGTTCCATATGTACTCCTGTAACTCTGCACTTAGTGGTGTAGCTCTATACGTACTGGTGTAGCTCTATAGGTACTAGAGTAGCTCAATACCCCAACTAGTGTAGCTCTATACGTACTCGTTTAGCTCTATACGTACTCGTGTAGCTCTAAAGGTACTGTTGTAGCTCTATACGTACTGATAAAGATCAATACGTACTAGTGTTACTCTTTAGGTACTTGGGTAGCTCTATAGGTACTCGTAAAGCTCTATAGGTAATAGTGTACCCCTATAGGTACTGGCGTAGCTCTATACGTACTGGTGTAGCTCTATATGTACTGTTGTAGCTCAAAAGGTACTGTTGTAGCTCTAAAGGTACTGGTGTACCTCTAATCGTACTGGTAAAGCTCTATAGGTACTGGTGTAGCTCTATAGGTACTAGTTTAGCTCTGAAGGTACTGGGGTAGCTCCAAATGTACTAATGTAACTCAATACATAGTGGTGTACCTCCATAAGTACTGGTGTAGCTCTATATGTACTGGTGTAACTCTACATGTACTTGTGTAGGTCTATACGTACTGGTGTAGTTCTACACATACTGGTTTAGCTCTGAAGTTACTGGTGTAGCTCTATACGTACTGGTGTTACGCTTAAGGTACTGGGGTAGCTCTATAGGTAGTGGTGGAGCTCTATATGCACTGGTGTAGCTCTCTAGCCACTGATGTAGCTCTAAAGTTAATGGTGTAGCTCTATAAGTACTGGTGTAGCTTTATACGTGCTAGTGTAGCTCTAAAGGTACTGGTGTATCTCTATGCATATTGGTGTAGCTCTAGAGGTAATGGTGTAGCTCTGAAGGTACTTCTATAGCTCAAAAGGTACTGGTGTAACTCTAAACGTTCTGGTGTAGCTCTGAACGTACTGGTGTAGCTCTAAAGGTACAAGTGTAGCTCTATACGTACTGTTGTAGCACTGTACCTACTAGTGTAGCTCTATACATACTTGTAGAGCTCTTTATGTACTGATGAAGCTCTATACTGATGTAGCTCTATAGAAACTTGTGTACTGTCGCTCTATAGAAACTTGTGTACTGTCGCTCTATACGTACTTGTGTAGCTCCAAAAGAACTGGTATGGCTCTATACATATTGGTGTAGCTCTATAAGTACTGGTGAAACTCTATAGGTAATGGTGTAGCCCCTATAGGTACTGGTGTAACTCTATACGTACTGTTGTAGCTCTATACATACTGTTGTAGCTCTGAAGGTACTGTTGTTTCTAAAATTACTGTTGTAGCTCTATAGGTACTGGTGTAGTTCTAAAGGTACTGGTGTAGCTCTATAGGTACTAATGTAACTCTATAGGCACTGGTGTAGCTCTATAGGTACTGTTGTAACTCTATAGGTATTGGTGTGGCTCTATGCGTATTGTTGTAGCTCTAAAGTACTGTTGCAACTCTAAAGTTACTGGATTAGCTCTATACTTACTGTTGTAGCTTTATAGATACTTGTGTAGCTCTATACATACTGTTGTAGCTCAAAAGGTTCTGGTGTAGCTTTATAAGTACTGGTGTAGCTCTATCGGTATTGGTGAAGCTCTCTAGGTAGTATTGTACCCCCTATAGGTACTAGTGTAGCTCTATATATACTTTTGTACGTCTATAGGTACTATTGTAGCTCTAAGGTACTGGTAAAGCTCTAAAGGTACTGTTGTAGCTCTAATGGTACTAGTGTAGCTATACAGGTACTGGTGTAGCTCTATAGGTACCAGTGTAGCTCCATATGTACTGGTGTAGCTCTAAAGGTACTGCTGTTGCTCTAAAGGTACTGGTGTAGCTCTCTATGTACTAGTGTAGCTCTATACGTACTTGTGAAGCTCTAAAAGTACTGGTGTGGCGCTATACATATTAATGTAGCTCTATAGGTACTGGTGTAGCTCTATACATAATTGTGTAGATCTATACATACTGGTGTATCTCTATACATACTGTTGCAGCTCTATACGTACTGGTGTAGCTCTATAGGTACTGGTGAAGCTCTATACGTACTGTTGTAGCTCTAAAGTATTGTTGTAGCTCTAAAGTTACTAGTGTAGCTCTATTCGCACTGTTGTAGCTCTATAGATACTGGTATAGCTCTATAGATAATAGTGTAGCTCTATACATACTGTTGTAGCTCTAGAGGTACTTTTGTAGTTTTAAAAGTAAAGGTGTAGTTCTATAGGTACTGGTGTAGCTCAATAGTTATTAGTGAAGCTCTATATTTAATGGTGGTAGCCCCTATAGGTACTTGTGTAGCTCTATACATACTGTTGTAGCTCTATAGGTACTGTTGTAGCTCTAAAGCTACTGGTGTAACTCTATACATACTAGTGTGGCCCTCTGCGTACTGTTGTACCACTAAAGGTACTAGTGTAGCTCTAAAGGTACTAGTGTAGCTCTATACTTACTGATATAGCTCTTTTTTATCGCTTTATTCATATTTGTGTAGTTCTATAGGTACAAGTATAGCTATATATTTACTTATGTAGCTCTATACGTATTGGTGTAGCTCTAAAGGTACTTGTGTAGCTCTATGAGTACTGGTGTAGCTCTATACATACTGGTGTAGCTCTATGCATACTTTTATAGCAATATTCAAATTTGTGTAGCTCTATACATACTGGTGTAGCTCTAAAGGTACTAGTGTAGCTCTAAAGGTACTAGTGTAGCTCTATGCCTACTGATGTAGCTCTATACATACTGATGTAGCTCAATACATACTTTTATAGCTCAATTCGTATTTGTGTAGCTCTATACATACTAGTGTAGCTCTATACGTACTGGTGCAGCTCTATTCATACTGGTGTAGCTCTAAAGATACTGCTGTAGCTTTATACATACTTGTGTACTTCAATACATACAGGTGTAGCTATGCAAGTACTGGTGTAGCTCTAGAGGTGATAGTGTAGCTCTCTATGTACTGTTGTAGCTCTATTCGTACTGGTGTAGCTATATACATACTGGTGTACCTCTATACGTTCTAGTGTAGCTCTATACCTACTAGTGTAGCTCTATACGTACTGGTGTAGCTCTAAAGGTACTGTTGTAGCTCTATACGTACTGCTTTAGGTCTATACCTACTAGTGTAGCTCTAAAGGTACTGTTGTAGCTCTATACGTATTGTAGCTCTAAAGGTAATGTTGTAGCTCTATACGAACTAGTGTAGCTCTATACAAACTAGTGTAGCTCTATTCCTACTAGTGTAGCTCTATACGTACTGGTGTAGTTCTGAAGGTAATGTTGTAGCTCTCTCCGGACTGGTGTGGCACTATACATACTTGTGTAGCTTTAAATGTACTGATGTGGCTCCATACGTATTGGTGTAGCTCTATAGGTACTATTGTAGCTCCATACGTACTGGTGTAGCTCTATACATAATAGTTATCTCTATACGGACTGGTGTAGTTCTATGGGTACTTGTGTTGCTCTATACGTTCTGGTGTAGCGCTATACTTACTAGTGTAGCTCTATCCGTAATGGTACAGCTCTATACATAGTAGTGTAGCTCTATACCTACTGGTGTAGCTCTACACGTTTTTCTGTAGCTTTATACGTATTTGTTTATCTGTATACGTACAATTGTAGCTCTCTACATACTGGTATAGCTCTATATGGTGCTGATGTAGCTTTATACATACTAGTGTTGCTATATGCATAATTGTGTAGCTCAATACATACTGGTGTACTGTTGCCCTATAAGTACTTGTGTAGCTCTAGAAGTGCTGGTATGGCTCTATACGTATTGGTGTAGCTCTATAGGTACTGATGAAGCTCTATAGGTAAAGGTGTTGCCCTTATAGGTACTGTTGTAGCTCTATACTTACTGTTGAGGCTCTAAAGGTTCTGTTGCAGCTTTAAAGATACTGTTGTAGCTCTAAAGGTACTGGTGTAGCTCTAAAGCTACTAGTGTAGCTCTATAGGTACTGGTGTATCTATATACGAACTGTTGTAGCTCTAAAGATATTGCTATAGCTCTGAAGGTACTGCTGTATCTCTAGAGGTACTAGATTAACTCTAATAGTATTGGTGTAGCTCAATAGGTACTCGTGTAGCTCTAAAGGTACTGGTGTAGCTTTAAAGGTTCTAGTGTAACTCAATACGTACTGTTGTAGCTCTATACGTACTGGTGTAGCTCTATACGTACTGGTGTACTCTAAAAATACTGGTGTAGGTCTATACGTACTGTCTTACTTTTACACATACTGGTTTAGCTCTGAAGGTACTGGTGTAAGACAAAATATGTCTTAATAGAAAATGGAAAATGAAAACAGAACTTTGGAAGCGGCTGCCGAAAGTGACGTTCTGTCCCGCTTTCTATATTGGGTCCTCTGCTAGGTTAGGGAAGGAAACTTTACATAGACCGTTTTCTTGACATTGGGGTACTTTTGGAGGACGAGCTGGGATTTCGGCGTTGACCAGCCGTGTCCGGTACGTCATCTCCAGCGTCCAAAACGTCACTAAACTCATGTACTAAGTTTCTCAATAGGTACTGATGTAGCTATATGCGCACTGTTGTAGCTCTAAAGGTACTGCTGTAGCTCTAAAGGTACTGGTGTAACTCTAATGGTATTTGTGTAGATTTAAAGGTACTGGTGTAGCTCTATTGGTACTAGTGTAGCTCTATACATACTAGTGTAGCTATATACGGACTGGTGTACCTATAAAAATACTGATGTAGCTCTATATATACTGGTGTAGGTCTATACGTACTGTTGTAGTTCTACACATACTGGTTTCGCTCTGAAGTTACTGGTGTAGCTTCATACGTACTGGTGTGCTGGTGAAGCTCTATACACACTGTTGTACCTTTATATGTACTGGTGTAGCTCTATATGTACTGGTGTAGCTCTATACATAATGATGTAACTCTATACATACTGGTGTATCTATATATGCACTGTTCTAGTTCTATACGTAGCGGTGTAGCTCTATAGGTACTAGTGGAGCTCTATAGGTATTGGCGTAGCTTTATACGTACTGTTATAGCTCTAAAGTACAATTGCAGCTCTAAAGTTACTAGTGTAGCTCTTTTCATACAGTTGAAGCTCTATTAATACTGATGTAGGTCTATAGATAATAGTGTAGCTCTAAAGGTACTGTTGTAGCTATAGAGGTACTGGTGGAGCTTTATAGGTACTGGAGTAGCTCTAAGGTACTAGTGTAGCTCTATAAGAATTAGTGAGGCTTTATAGGTACTGGTGTAGCTCTAAAGGCACTGTTAAAGCTCTAAATGTACTGTTGTAGCTCTAAAGGAACTGTTGTAGCTCTAAAGGTACTGGTCCAACTTTATAAGTACTCATGCAGCTCTGTATATTCTGGTGTACCGCTAGAGGTACTGGCATAGCTCTATACATACTGTTGTACCTCTATAGACTCTGTTGTAGCTCTATACTTAGTAATGAAGCTCTATACCTACTGGTGTAGCTCAATACGTACTGGTATAGCTCTATACATACTGGTGTAGCTCTAAAGGTACTGTTGCAGCTCAATTCATACTGGTTTAGCTCTATGCATACTGACGTAGCTCTACATACTGGTGTAGCTCTAAACATACTAGTGTAGCTCTATATGTACTGGTGTAGCTCTATACGTACTTGTGTAGCTCTAAAAATACTGGTGTGGCTCTATACGTATTGGTGTAGCTCTATAGGTACTGTTGTAGCTCTATACATACTTGTGTAGCTCTATACATAATTGTGAAGCTCTATATGTGCTGGTGTATCTATATACGCACTGTTGTAGCTCTATACATACTAGTGTATCTCTATCGGTACTATTGTGACTCTATATGTAATTATATAGCTCTATACATTCTGGTGTAGCTCTATTCATACTGGTGGAGCTCTATACATATTAGTGTACCTCTATACCTACTGGTGTAGCTTTAAACGTACTTGTGTAGCTCTATACATACTGGTGTTGCTCTATACGTATTGATGTAGCTCTATTCCTGCTTGTGTAGCTCTAAACATACTAGTGTAGCTCTATACGTACTGGTGCCGCTCTATACATACTAATGTAGCTCTAAAGGTACCGCTGTAGCTCTATACGTACTTGTGTAGCTCTATACATACTGGTGTAGCTCTATACATACTGGTGTAGCTCTAAAGGTATTAGTGTAGCTCTATACATACTGGTGTAGCTCTAGAGGTATTAGTGTAGCTCTATACATACTGTTGCAACTCTATATGTACTGGTGTAGCTCTATATGTACAAGTGTAGGTCTAAAGGTAATGAAGCTCTGTATGTACTGGTGTGGCTCTTTACGTACTTTTGTAGCTCTAAAAGTACTTATGTAACACTATACGTATTGGTGAAGGTCTATAAGTACTAGTGTAGCTCTATACGTCCTGCTGTAACTCTATACATAATAGTTTATCTTTATACGTACTGGTGTAGTTCTATAGGTACTGGTGTGACTCTATACGTACTGGTGCGGCTCTATTCGTACTTGTGTAGCTCTAAAAGTACTGATGTAATGCCATACGTATTGGTGTTGCTCTATAGGTACTAATGTAGCTCTATACATATTGGTGTAGCTCTTTACATAACAGTTTATCTCTATACATACTGGTGTAGTTCTATTGGTACTGGTGTAGTTCTATTGGTACTGGTGTGGCTCTATACATACTGGTGTAGCTCTATACATACTGGTGTAGCTCTATTCGTATTGGTGTAGCTTTATACATAGTAGAGTAGAACTGTTGTACTACTGGTGTAACGCTATATGTACTTGTGTAGCTCTATACGTACTTGTTTAGCTCTATACATTCTGGTGTAGCTCTATACCTACTGGTGTAACTTTATATTGTGCTGGTGTAGCTCCATACTTTCTTTACATACTTGTGTAGCTCTAAAAGTACTGGTGTGGCTCTATACGTATTGGTGTAGCTCTATAGGTATTGGTGAAGCTCAATAGGAAATTGTGTAGCCCCTATAGGTACTTTTGTAGCTTTATACGTGCTGGTATAGCTCTATAGGTACTGTTGTAGCTCTAAAGGTTCTGTTGTTGCTCTAAAGGTACCGTTGTAGCTCTAAAGATAGTGGTGTAGCTATATACGTACTGTTGTAGCTCTATAGCTACTGCTGTAGCTCAAAAAGCTCTAGTGAAACTCAATACGAACTGATGTAGCTCAATACATACTGGTGTAGCTCTATACATACTGGTGTACTAGCTCTATACGTACCCATAATGGTTTAGCTCTGAAGGCACTAGTGTAGCTCTACACGTACTGGTGTTACTCTATAGGTACTAAGGAAGCTCTATAGGTACTAGTAAAGATCTATATGCACTGGTGTAGCTCTAATGGTACTGGTATAGCTCTAATTGTACTGGTGTAGCTTTAAAGGTCCTGGTGTGACTTTACAGGTACTGGTGTATCTCTATACGGACTGGAGTAGCTCTATAGGTACTGGTGTAGCTCTATATATATTGGTGTAGCTCTAAAGGTACTGCTGCACCTCTATACATACTTGTGTAGCTCTATATGTACTGGTGTAGCTCTATACCTATTGGTGTAGCTCTATACGTTCTGGTATGGCTCTATACATACTAGTGTAGCTCTCTGCATACTAGTGTAGCTCTAAAGGTACTGTTGTAGCTCTATAGTACTAGTGTAGCTCTTTACATATTAGTGTAGCTCTATACGTACTGGTGTTGCTCTAAAGGTAATGTTTTAACTCTATACATACTGGTATAGCTCTATATGTACTTGTGTAGCTCCAAAAGTACTGATGTGACTCTGTACGTATTAGTTTACCTCTATAGGTATATGTGTTTCTCTACAAGTACTGCGGTAGCTCGATATGCACTGTTGTAACTCTATACATATTGGTGTAGCACTATATGTACTGGCGTGGCTATATACGTACTGCTGTAGCTCTATACGTTCTGCTGTAGCTCTATTCGTACTAGTGTAGCTCTATACATACTAGTGTAGCTCTATATCTACTGGTGTAGCTCTATATGTACTGCTGTAGCTTCAAAGGTAATGTCGTAGCTCTATAAATAATAGTGTAGCTCTATACATACTAGTATACTGTAGCTCTATAGGTACTTGTGTAGCTCTAAAAGTACTGGTGTTGCTCCACTCTTACTGGTGTAGCTCTATACATACTTGGGTAGCTCTGTACGTACTGGTGTAGCTCTATACGTTCTGTTGTAGCTCTATACGTTCTGGGGTAGCTCTATACGTACTAGTGTAGCTCTATACGTACTAGTGTAGCTCTATATGTACTGGTGTAGCCCTTTACATTCTGATGTAGCTCTATATGTACTGGTGTAGGTCTATACTTACTTGTGTAGCTCTAAAATTACTGTTTTAGCTCTGTACGTACTGGTGTCACTCAATACGTACTGGTGTTGCTCTATACGTACTAGTGTAGCTCTATATGCATTGGTGTGACACTATACGTACTGGTGTAGCTCGATATGTACTGGTGTAGCTCTATATGTACTTGTATATCTCTGAAAGTATTTTTGTGGCTCTATACGTATTTCTGTAGCTCTATAGGTACTGGTGTAGCTCTAAACGTACTGCTGTAGCTCAATACGTAATTGTGTAGCTCTTTACATACTGGTGTTGCTCTATACGTACTGGTATAGCTCTATAAGCACTGTTGTAACTCAATATGTGCTAGTGGAGCTCTATACGTACTTGTGTGGCTCTTTACATACTGGTGTAGTTCTATACGTACTGGTGTAGCTCTATACATACTGATGTAGCTCTATACGTACTGGTGTAGTTATATACGTACTAGTGAAGCTCTATACCTACTGCTGTAGCTTCATACGTAATATTGTAGCTCTATACGTATTTGTGTAGCTCTATACCAAATGGTGTAGCTCTATACATATGGGTGTACTGTAGCTCTATACGTATTTGTGTATTTTTAAAAGTACTGTGTGGCTCTATACGTATTAGTGAAGCTGTATAAGTACTGGTGCAGTTCTACAGGGAGTAGTATAGCTCTATTCGTGCTGGAATAGCTCTATTCGTACTGTTGTAGCTCTATACGCACTTGTGTAGCTCTATACGTACTTGTGTGGCTCTATACATACTTGTGTAGCTCTATACGTACTAGTGTAGCTGTATTCGTTCTGGTGTAGCTCTATAGCTACTATAGTGTAGCTCTATAGCTACTATAGTGTAGCTCTATACATACTGGTGTAGCTCTATAGGTACTGGTGTAGCTCTATTGGTACTGGTATAGATCTATAGGTTCTGGTGTAGCTCTATAGTTACTGATGTAGCTCTATAAGTACAGGTGTAGCTATATATGTTCTGGTGTAACTCTCTACATACTAGTGTAGCTCTATACGTTCTGGTGTAGCTCTATATATATACTAGTATAGCTCTATACATACTGGTGTACTCTATACATACTGATGTACATCTTCACGCACTGTTGTAGCTGTATATGTTCTTTTGTAGCTCTATATACACTGGTGTGGCTCTATATGTACTTGTGTAGCTCTATACGTTCTGGTACTTCCCTAGTTGTGCTTGCGGGGGTTGAGCTCTGGCTCTTTGGTCCCGAATCTCAACCGTCAATCAACAGGTGTACAGGTTCCTGAGCCTACTGGGCTCTTTCATATCTACACTTGAAACTGTGTATTGAGTCAGCCTTCATCACATTACTTCCTAATGCATTCCATTTGTCAACCACTCTGACACTGAAAAACTTCTTCCTAATATCTCTGTGACTCATTTGGGCACTCAATTTCCACCTGTGTCCCCTAATACGTGTGCCTCTTGTGTTAAATAACCTGTCTTTGTCTACCCTGTCGATTCCCTTGAGAATCTTGAATGTGGTGATCATGTACCCCCTAACTCTTCTGTCTTCCAACGAAGTTATGTTTATTTCCCATAGTCTCTCCTCGTAGCTCATACCTCTCAGCTCGGGTACTAGTCTGGTGGCAAACCTTTGAACCTTTTCCAATTTAGTCTTATGCTTGACTAGATATGGACTCCATGCTGGAGCCGCATGCTCCAGGATTGGTCTGACAAATGTGGTATATAATGTTCTGAAAGATTCCTTACACAAGTTTCTAAATGCCGTTCTTATGTTAGCCAACCTGGCATATGCCGCTGATGTTATCCTCTTGATATGAACTTCAGGGGACAGATCTGGTGTTATATCAACCCCCAGGTCTTTCTCTCTCTCTCTGACTCCTGAAGTATTTCATCTCCCAAATGATACCTTGTATCTGGTCTTCTGCTTCCTACTCCTGTCTTCATTACTTTACATTTTCTTGGGTTAAACTCTAACAGCCATTTGCTCGACCATTCCTGCAGCTTGTCCAGGTCTTCTTGAAGCCTCAGGCTCTCCTCCTCTGTCTTAATCCTTTTCATAATTTTGGCGTCGTCAGCAAACATTGAGAAGAATGAGTCTATACCCTCTGGGAGATCATTTACGTGTATCAGAAACAGGATAGGTCCGAGTACAGAGCCCTGTGGGACCCCAATGGTGACTACACGCCAATCTGAGGTTTCACCCCTCATTGTAACTCTCTGCTTCCTATTGCTTAGGTAGTCCCTTATCCACTAAAGCGCCCTACCTGTTACTCCCTGCCTGTTTCTCCAGCTTATGCATCAGCCTTTTATAGGGTACTGTGTCAAAGGCTTTCCAACAATCCAAAAAAATGCAGTCAGCATATCCTTCTCTTTCTTGCTTAATCTTTGTCACCTGATCGTAGAATTCTATTAAGCCTGTACGGCAAGATTTACCCTCCCTGAAACCATGTTGATGGTTTGTCACGAAGTCTCGTCTCTCCTGATGTGTTAGTAGGTTTTTTCTCACAATCTTCTCCATCACCTTGCATGGTATACAAGTTAAGGACACTGGCCTGTAGTTCAGTGCCTCTTGTCTGTCACCCTTTTTTGTATATTGGGACTACATTAGCTGTCTTCAGTATTTCTGGTAGGTCTCCCGTTTCCAGTGACCTACTATACACTATGGAGAGTGGCAAACAAAGTGTTCCTGCACACTCTTTCAATACCCATAGTGAGATTCCGCCCGGCCCAACAGCTTTTCTCACGTTCAGCTCCAATAGGTGCCTCTTGACCTCATCACTTGTAATTTCGAACCTTTCCAAGGTCGCCTGGTTTGCTGCCACCTCTCCTAGCGCCGTGACTTCTCGTTCTATTGTAAAGACCTCCTGGAATCTTTTGTTGAGTTTCTCACACACCTTTTTGTCATTCCCTGTGTACCTGTCCTCGCCCACCCTAAGTTTCATCACCTGTTCCTTCACTGTTGTCTTCCTCCTGATGTGACTGTGTAGTAGTTTTGGTTCGGTCTTGGCTTTGTTAGCCATATCATTTTCATACCTTTTCTCAGCTGCTCTTCTCACACTAACATACTCGTTCCTGGTTCTCTGGTATCTCTCTCTACTTTCAGGTGTTCTGTTATTACGGAAGTTCCTCCATGCCCTTTTGTTCAGCTCCTTTGCTTTCATACATTCCGTAGTAAACCATGGATTCTTCTTTTGCTTCTCTGTTTTTTCCTGTGGGACCGGGACAAACCGGGACATCATGTCTTGTACGGACTTGGTTCTGAGTTCTGTGTCCCATTGTATATCCATTTGATATTTATTCATCTCCTCATTGTCTCCCTTTCAGTACGCCAGCCCTTTGTTTCCCAGTTCTTTTTGGGGGAGATAATTCCTAGCTCAACCAGGTACTCAAAGCTCAATACACTGTGATCACTCATTCCCAGAGGGGCTTCCAACTTAACTTCCCTTATATCCGACTCATTTAGGGTAAATATCATATCAAGCAAGGCTGGTTCGTCCTCTCCTCTCATTCTTGTCGGTCCCTTGACGTGTTGACTGAGAAAGTTTCTTGTTGCCACGTCCAGCAGCTTAGCTCTCCATGTATCTGGTCCTCCATGTGGGTCTCTCTTCCCCCAATCTATCTTCCCATGGTTGAAGTCTCACATGATTAGTAGTCTGGATCCGTTCCTGCTAGCCACAGAAGCTGCTCTCTCTATTATATTGATGGTGGCCATATTGTTTCCATCATATTCCTGTCTGGGTCTTCTGTCATTCGATAAGGGGTTGTATATGACTACTACTATAATTTTCTGTCCTCCAGTTACTATAGTGCCTGATATGTAGTCACTGAAACCTTCACAGTTTTGATTTACCATCTCTTCAAAGCTCCAACCTTTTCCTATCAGCAAAGCTACACCACCTCCTCCTCTCCCTTCTCTCTCTTTCCTCACAACACAGTAGTCCTGTGGAAACACTGTGTTTGTTATGGTTTTCGTTAGCTTTGTTTCTGTGAGTGCTATTATGTCTAGGTTTTCTTCTAGTGCCCATTCTCCGAGTTCACTTGTTTTATTAGTAATCCCATCTATGTTAGTGTACATTGCCTTGAAGCTCACTTTCTTTTATTCATTTTCTAGACTGCTTCTTGGCGAGCATTCTACTGGTGGGAAAAGCTGTTCCCTGGGTGAGAAGATCTGTGAGGTGGTTTGCAGGGTTTCAGAGGATTTTGGGGTGGGGGTGGGGGTGCAAGTGAAGGGGGGACAGATAGGGTGTGGGTTAAGGAGTTAGGGGGGACATGGAGGATACGGGGTGAGGGGGAGGAGGGATAGGGAGGGTATGGGATGAAGGGGGAGGGGGGACAGGGGGGGGGGGATAAGGCACGAGGGGGACATGGTGGGAATGGGGGAAGGGGTGATAGGGTCAGAATGGGGTGGGGAGGAGGGAGGGTTGAGTGAGCATTTGGGTGGGGGCAGGTAGGGTGAGGGGAAGGGAGGGTTTCTATGCAAAGGGGAGTGGTGGTGTTGCCCTCCCCTCTGGTGTTGCTGGGGTGCTGGTTGTGGGTTCCACTTATATCTCTGGGACTGTTGTGTTGGGGGCTGCGATTTCCTGGTTTACTCCTCTCTCCCTGCACTATCTCTTTGCATCTGCTGCCATGGCTCTCTCCTCCTTCGTCCTGTCCCTCTGCAGGAATACTTTCTTGTATTCCTCAACATACTGCAGACGACTCTTCCTTTCTAAAATAACCTCTTTGGTGGCCTCGTTTGTAAACACCACCTTCACCAGTCGATTTCTGTCCTTGTTGTACCAGCCCAACCTTAAAACCTTCTCAATGTTTTTTTCAGCCCCTTCTATCTGTAACCCCTTCTATTCCATGTAGCCCATGTACTGCCTTTCTATCCTTGCCATTCCATTCCTGCCTATTGGATCCTTCCTGTTCTTTGATGCCTACAACTACCACTGATCTTTTTCTCTCCGGCAGCTGACTGGTGCACCTTGCTGCTTCCTGTGAGGTAGCTGCTTGCATGGCTACCTCCCTCACTGTGTCAATTGCTTCTGAGCTCTTTCTCAGTCTTTCCACAAATGTTTCAGATACAGAGGCATTTCCTACCAGTGCAACATTCCCACCTTCCCTTTGGATGGTAATCTGATGCTTGGCCTCTTTATTTTTCTCTGTGAGGGATTTGATCTCCTCCCTTGCTGATGTCAGCTCACTTTGCAGGTTGTTAATTGTAATCCTCATTTCATGTATCTCCCTCCTGAATTCCTCCAGAACTTGGGTTAACATTTCCTTCATTTGGTCATTTTGACTATTCCTTGAGTCCCTGTTGCATCCTCCTGTCATTTTGTCCCCTTTCCCTGATATATTTTGATAGGGTTAGGCAGGGGGGGTGCAGGGAGAGAGAGAGAGAGAGAGAGAGAGAGAGAGAGAGAGAGAGAGAGAGAGAGAGAGAGAGAGAGAGAGAGAGAGAGAGAGAGCAAAAGAGACAGAGCAGGTGAGAGAACAAGATAGAGATAGATAGATAGATAGATAGATAGAGAGAGAGAGAGAGAGAGAGAGAGAGAAAGAGAGAGAGAGAGAGAGAGAGAGAGAGAGAGAGAGAGAGAGAGAGAGAGAGAGAGAGAGAGAGAGAGAGAGAGAGAGAGAGAGAGAGAGAGCAGAACAGAGAGGACGAGAGAGAGAGAGGGATGGGGGTGGAGGGAGATTGTATGGGAGGGGGGGGGGGGGTGGAGATGGTCACTTTAGGTCAGGTGGTCAGGTGGTGGGTGAGGGAGATGGGGGGGGGGTCCCACTGTGTGGGAGGGTTTTGGGAGTAGGGGGGGGGGGATATCTGGTATGCTACAGAAGAAGAGAGAAAAGGGGGAGGGGGATAATGTGTGTGTGTGTGTGTGTGTGTGTGTGTGTGTGTGTGTGTGTGTGTGTGTGTGTGTGTGTGTGTGTGTGTGTGTGTGTGTGTGTGTGTGTGTGTGTGTGTGTGTGTAGTCAGTGCTAAGGGGGAGTGGGGGGGAGAGAGTGAGATGGGGGTTAAGAGGTGGGTGAGGTGTTGTCTTCAGACTACGGCTAGGGGATTAGCGGCTTATCTGGATTGCTAGTGAGCTCACAGTTGCTGTCCCTGTTACCTGACTACCACATACGATTGTATTAACGAATGGAATGCAATAGTGTCTATGATATGATGTTATATAAACCTTGCACACTGTTGGAGACTTGTGAGAGACACTTACCAGCCAGCCCCTCGCAAGCACTCTAGGCGAATACACGGCGTGTCGTCGTAATCCTGTGAGGTCTTTAGATCTCCACTTGCGTCCCGCTGATGCGACTGATGCTGCCTCAAGAAGTCTATCTTCACTAGCTATCTTCTCTAAATTCACTAAGATATTTCACCATGAGATGTGATCAATGTGTTGAATTACAATGCCACTGTTCGATTTACACTGTCCCGATTCTCACTGCACAGTGCACCCGCTCCCTTGACCCCAATTATTCCCTTGATATGCACGGACTGCTGACCCAACACGTCTGCTCCCTATCAAGGCTGACTCAAGACTGTGTCGTGTAGCTCAATATGTACTGGAGTAGCTCTTTATGTACTGGTGTAGCGCTATATGTACTGGTGTAGATCTATACGTTCTGGTGTAGCTCTATACATACTGGTGTAGCTCTAAAGACACTCCTGAAGCTCTATACGTACTGGTGTAGCTCAATACATACAATTGTAGCTCTATACGTACTGATGTAGCTCTAAAGGTACTAGTGTAGCTCTATATGTACTGTTGTAGATCTATACGTACTGGTGTTGCTCTATACGTACTGGTGTAGCTCTATACATACTGGTGTAGCTCTATACCTACTGTTGTAGCTCTATATGTAATGGTGTAGCTCTATATGTACTGGTGTAGCTCTATATGTACTGGTGTAGCTCTATATGTTCTGGAGAAGCTTTAAAATTACTGTTTTAGCTCTATACTTACTGGTGTTCCTCTATATGTACTGGTGTTGCTCTATACGTGCTAGTGTAGCTCTATAAGTACTGGTGTAGCACTATACATACTTGTGTAGCTCGATTCGTGCTGGTGTAGCTCTATATGTACTGGTTTAGCTCTATACATATTGGTGTAGCTCTACACATACTGCGGTAGCTCTACACGGACTGTTGTAGCTCTATATGTACTGGTGTAGCACTACATGTACTGGCGTGGCTGTATATATACTGGTGTAGCTCTATACATACTAGTGTAGCTCTATACCTACTGGTGTGGATCTATACGTTCTGGTCTAGCGCTATACATTCTGGTGCAGTTCTTTAAGTACTGGTGTAGCTCTATACATACTGCTGTAGCTTCAAAGGTAATGTTGTAGTTCTATACATAATTATGTAGCTCTCTACATATTGTGTACTGTAGCTCTATTCTATATTTGTATAGCTCTAAATGTACTGATGTGGCTCTATATGTATTGGTGTAGCTCTTTAGGTACTGGTGTAGCTCAATTCGTACTGGTGTATCTCTATACATACTGGTGTAGCTCTATACCTACTGGTGTAGCTTTATATGTACTGGTGTAGCTCTATACGTTCTGGTGTAGCTCTATACGTTCTGGTGTAGCTCTATACGTACTGGTGTAGCTCTATACGTACTAGTGTAGCTCTATACATACTAGTGTAGCTCTTTACGTTCTGGTGTAGCTCTATGTGTACTGGTGTAGCTCTATACGTACTGGCATAGCTCTAAAATTACTGTTTTAGCTCAATACGTACTGGTGTTGCTCTATACATACTAGTGTAGCTCTATACGTACTGGTGTAGCGCTATACGTACTGGTGTAGCTCAATATGTACTGGTTTAGCTCAATACATACTGGTGTAGCTCTATGTGTACTGGTGTAGCTCTATACGTACTGGTGTAGTTGTAAACAGACTGGTGTAGCTGTAAATGTACTGGTGTAGCTCTATACATACTGGTGTATCTCTAAACACACTGTTGTAGCTCTATACATGCTGGTGTAGCTCTATACATACTGGTGTGGCTCTTCACATTCAAGTGTAGCTCTTTACGTTCTAGTGTAGCTCTATACATACTGGTGTTGCTCTTTACATACTGGTGTAGCTCTATACGTACTGGTGTATCTCTATACGCACTGTTAGAACTCTATATGTGCTGGTGTAGATCTATATGTTCTGGTGTGGCTTTTTACATACTTGTGTAGCTCTATACGTTCTAGTGTAGCTCTATAAATACTGGTGTAGCTCTATATGTGCTGGTGTAGCTCTATACGTACTGGTGTAGCTCTATACTTACTGGTGTAGCACTATACGTACTGGTGTAGTTCTATACGTACTAGTGTAGCTCTATATGTACTGCTGTAGCTTTAAAGGTAATGTTGTAGCTCTATACGTAGTTGTGTAGCTCTGTACGTAGTTGTGTAGCTCTGTACGTAGTTGTGTAGCTCTATACGTACTGGTGTTGCTCTTATGTACTGTTGTAGCTCTATACGGGCTGGTGTAGCTCTATACATACTGGTGTGGCTCTTTACATTCTGGTGTAGCTCTATACGTTCTAGTGTAGCTCTATACATACTGGTGTAGCTCTATACATACTGGTGTAGCTCTATGCGTACTGGTGTAGCTCTGTACATACTGGTGTAGCTCTATACATACTGGTGTAGTTTTATACATACTTGTGTAGCTCTATATGTACTGCTGTAGCTTCAAAGATAATGTTGTAGCTCGCTACGTAGTTGTGTAGCTCTATATGTAGTTGTAGCTCCATACATATTGGTGTACTGTAGCTCTGTACGTACTTGTGTAGTTTTAACAGTACTGGAGTGGCTCTATACGTATTGATAAAGCTCTATAGGTACTGGTGTAGCTCTATAGGGACTGGTGTAGCTCTATACATACTGGAGTAGCTCTATTCGTACTGGTGTAGCTCTATATGCACTGGTGTAGCTCTATACGTACTTGTGTAGCTCTATACATACTGGTGTGGCTCTATAAGTACTTTTGTAGCTCCACACATACTGGTGTAGCTCAATTCGTTCTGGTGTAGCTCTATACATACTGGTGTAGCTCTATAGGTACTGATGTAGCTCTATAGGTACAGGTGTAGCTATATTTGTACTAGTGTAACTCTATACATACTGGTGTAGCTCTATACGTTCTGTTGTAGCTCTGTATATACTATACGTAGTTGTGTAGCTCTGTACGTATTTGTGTAGCTCTGTACGTAGTTGTGTAGCTCTATACATACTGGTGTGGCTCTATAAGTACTTTTGTAGCTCCACACATACTGGTGTAGCTCAATTCGTTCTGGTGTAGCTCTATACATACTGGTGTAGCTCTATAGGTACTGATGTAGCTTTATAGGTACAGGTGTAGCTATATTTGTACTTGTGTAACTCTATACATACTGGTGTAGCTCTATACGTTCTGTTGTAGCTCTGTATATACTGGTATTGCTTTATACATTCTGGTGTAACTCTATACATACTGATATAGCTCTACATGCACTGTTGTAGCTCTATACAAACTTGTGTAGCGCTATACAGACTGGTGTGAATCTATACGTACTTGTGTAGATCTATACATACTGTTGTAGCTATATTCATTCTTGTGTAGCTCAATCCATACTGGTGTAGCACTATACCTACTGATGTGGCTCTATACGTAATGGTGTAGCTCTATACGAACTTGTGTAGCTCAATACCTACTGGTGTAACTCTATATGTACTGGTGTAGCTCTGTATATACTAGTGTAGCTCTATACATACTGGTATATCTCTATACGTACTGGTGTAGCTTTATATGTACTGCTGTAGCTCTATACATACTGGTGTAGCTCTATACATACTAGTGTAGCTCTATACATACTGATGTAGCTTTATATATACTAGTGTAGCTCTACACATTTTGGTGTAGTTTTATACGTACTTTTGTAACTCTATACGTACACCTGTAGATCCCATGGACACCTTAGGTGCTCCTGGACACCTGTAGTTCTCCTGGACACCTGTAGTGCTCCTGGACACCTGTAGTGCTCCTGGACACCTGTAGTGCTCCTGGACACCTGTAGTGCTCCTGGACACCTGTAGTGCTCCTGGACACCTGTAGTGCTCCTGGACACCTGTAGTTCTCCTGGACACCTGTAGTTCTCCTGGACACCTGTAGTTCTCCTGGACACCTGTAGTTCTCCTGGACACCTGTAGTTCTCCTGGACACCTGTAGAGCTCCTGGACACCTGTAGAGCTCCTGGACACCTGTAGAGCTCCTGAACACCTGAAGAGCTCCTGGACACCCGTAGAGCTCCATCCTAAAGTCAATTATTGAAATTTTATCAGATTAAAGGGAGGCATCAGTCCGCACGCCTCGGGCTCTATTTTGGCTCTATTTCTGCTCTAGCTGTTCATCAGGGACATGCATGATGGGTCATAGTACAACTTGGCATCCTACCAAAAACGTCGCTTTTGGTACGTATACGTCACATATGGCCAGAAAATGACGTTCTAGAAAATAGAAAATGAAAACGGAAAAATGGAAGCGGCTGGCGAAAGTGACGTACTGTCCCGTTTTCTTTTATGGGTCCTCTGATAGGTTAGGGGGGAGGAAACTTTACTTAGATCGTTTTCTTGATGTTGGGGAACCTTTGGAGGACGGATTGGGGTTTCGGCGTTGACCAGCCGTGTCCGGCCAGTCATCAACAGCGTCCATAACATCACTAAACTACTAAGTTGCCCAAACCTAACCTCCCTGAGGACCAATTTATAGAAAACGGGACATCACCTCAATTTTGCGAGCCACTGTGATTTTTTTTGTACATACAATTTTAGTCTTTAAATGTGGGATTTATTCGTCAAAATTCTATGTAGTATTAGACAGGCCGGGATGTCCATACCAAGGTACCGTGCACGCCAGGATAACCACAGTACCGTGCACACCAGGATAACCACAGTACCGTGCACGCCAAGATAACCACAGTACCGTGCACGCCAGGATAACCACAGTACCGTGCACGCCAGGATAACCACAGTACCGTGCACGCCAGGATAACCACAGTACCGTGCACGCCAGGATAACCACAGTACCGTGCACGCCAGGATAACCACAGTACCGTGCACGCCAGGATAACCACAGTATCGTGCACGCCAGGATAACCACAGTACCGTACAGACCAGGATAACCACAGTACCGTGCACGCCAGGATAACCACAGTACCGTGCACGCCAGGATAACCACAGTACCGTGCACGCCAGGATAACCACAGTACCGTGCACGCCAGGATAACCACAGTATCGTGCACGCCAGGATAACCACAGTACCGTACAGACCAGGATAACCACAGTACCGTGCACGCCAGGATAACCACAGTACCGTGCACGCCAGGATAACCACAGTACCGTACAGACCAGGATAACCACAGTACCGTGCACGCCAGGATAACCACAGTACCGTGCACGCCAGGATAACCACAGAATCGTGTACGCCAAGATAACCACAGTACCGTGCACGCCAGGATAACCACAGTACCGTGCTCGCTACGATAACCACAGTATCGTGCACGCCAAGATAACCACAGTACCGTGCACGCCAGGATAACCACAGTACCGTGCACGCCAGGATAACCACAGTACCGTGCACGCCAGGATAACCACAGTACCGTGCACATCATGATAACCACAGTACCGTGCACGCCAAGATAACCACAGTACCGTGCACGCCAGGATAACCACAGTACCGTGCACGCCAGGATAACCACAGTACCGTGTACGCCAAGATAACCACAGTACCGTGCACGCCAGGATTACCACAGTACCGTGCACGCCAGGATAACCACAGTATCGTGCACGCCAAGATAACCACAGTACCGTGCACGCCAAGATAACCACAGTATGGTGCACGTCAGGATAACCACAGTACCGTGCACGCCAGGATAACCACAGTACCATGCACGCCTGGATAACCACAGTACCGTACAGACCAGGATAACCACAGTACCGTGCACGCCAGGATAACCACAGTACCGTGCTCGCTAGGATAACCACAGTATCGTGCACGCCAAGATAACCACAGTACCGTGCACGCCAGGATAACCACAGTACCGTGCACGCCAGGATAACCACAGTACCGTGCACGCCAGGATAACCACAGTACCGTGCACGCCATGATAACCACAGTACCGTGCACGCCAAGATAACCACAGTACCGTGCACGCCAGGATAACCACAGTACCGTGCACGCCAGGATAACTACAGTACCGTGCACGCCAGGATAACCACAGTACCGTGCACGCCAGGATAACCACAGTACCGTGCACGCCAAGATAACCACAGTACCGTGTACGCCAGGATAACCACAGTACCGTGCACACCAGGATAACCACAGTACCGTGCACGCCAGGATAACCACAGTACCGTGCACGCCAGGATAACCACAGTACCGTGCACGCCAGGATAACCACAGTACCGTGTACGCCAAGATAACCACAGTACCGTGCACGCCAAGATAGCCTGCTATGGGGCCTGACAGCTGATTGGACAGCGCTCGGGAATCGTAATCCTCGGGACCGGGGTTCGATCCCTGGCCGTGGCGGAAAGAAATGGGCATAGTTTATTTCACTCTGATGCTCTTGTTCACCTAGCAATAAATTGGTATCTGAGAGTTAGACAGCTGCTACGGGCTGCATCCCGGGGATGTGTGTAGTTGTACTAATACCTAGTTGTACTCACATAGTTGTGCTTGCGGGAGTTGGGCTCTGGCTCTTTGGTCCCGCCTCTCAACTGTCAATCAACAGGTGTACAGATTCCTGAGCCTACTGGGCTCTATTATATCTATATTTGAAACTGTGTATGGAGTCAGCCTCCACCACATCACTGCCTAATGCATTCCACCTGTTAACTACTCTGACACTGAAAAAATCCTTTCTAATGTCTCTGTGGCTCATTTGGGTACTTAGTTTCCACCTGTTTCTCCTTGTTCGTGTTCCACCCGTGCTAAAGAGTTTATCTTTGTCCACCCTGTCAATTCCCCTGAGAATTTTGTAGGTGGTTATCATGTCTTCCCTTACTCTTCTGTCTTCCAGGGATGTGAGGTTCCGCTCCTTCAGATTTTCCTCGTAGCTCATACCTCTCAGTTCAGGGACAAGTCTGGTGGCATACCGCTGAATCTTCTCTAATTTTGCCTTGTGTTTAATTAGGTATGGACTCCAGGCTGGAGCTGCATACTCCAGGAATGCTTTGACATAAGTGGTATACAAGGTCATGAACGATTCCTTACACAAGTTTCTAAAGGCAGTTCTTATGTTGGCCAACCTAGCATATGCCGCTGATGATATCTTTTTGATGTGGGTCTCTGGGGACAGGTTCGGTGTGATATCAACCCCCAGATCTTTCTCCCTATTTGACTCTTGCAGAATATTACCTCCCAGATGGTACATTGTGTTCAGCCTTCTGCTCCCTTCGCCTAATTTCATTACCTTATACTTTCCTGAATTGAACTTTAGTAGCAATTTTCTAGACCACTACACCAGTTTGTCCAGGTCGTCCTGTAGTCTCTGTCTATCTTCATCTGTCTTGATGATTCTCATAATTTTTGTATCATAAGCAAAAATTGAGAGGAATGATTCTATACCCTCTGGAAGGTCGTTTACATATATTAAAAACAGGATGGGGTCCAAGTACAGGGCCCTGTGGAACCCCGCTGGTGACATCTTGCCACTCTGATGTCACTCCCCCTTCACAGTTACTTCTTGTTTCCTGTTACTTAGATACTCCCTTATCCACTGGAGCACCTAACCTTTTACTCCTGCCTGTTGCTCCAACTTTTGTAGCAGCCATTTGTGAGGTACTGTGTCAAGGCTTTCTGACAGTCCAAGAAAATGCAGTCTGCCTATCCTTCGCTTTCTTGCCTAATTTACGTTGCTTGGTCATAGAATTATATTAAACCTGTAAGGCACGATTTACCATTTCTGAACCCATGCTGGTGGAGTGTTACAAAGCTGTTTCCCTTCATATGCTCTACGAGCCTTTTCTCACGATCTTCTCCATCACCTTGCATGGTATACAAGTTAGAGGGAAACAGGCTTGTAGTTCAGGGACCACCTGTTATACACCATAGAGAATGGTACACTTAGTGCTTCTGCGCCTTCTATTGGTATCCACGGTGAAATTCTGCCAGGCCCAACAGCCTTTATCACATTCAGCTCCAACAGATTCCTTTTGACCTCATCACTGGTGAAGTCACATTCCTCCAAATTTGCTTGGGTCTGTTCTCCCCTTTTCTCATTTTCATCACTTGTTCCTTCACTGCTGTTTTCGTCCTGATTTGGCTGTGGAGCAGTTTTGGTTGGGTCTTAACTTTACTCGCGATGTCATTTTCATACTGTCTTCTTCTCTCCTCACTCTGAGGTACTCATTTCTTACCCTCTGGTATCTTTCCCTGCTCTCTGGTGTTTTTTTATTCCTGCAGTTTCTCTATGTTCTTTTACTCAATTGCTTCGCTATCTTACATTCATGATTGAACAAAGGATTCTTCTGTTGCTTTCTATTTTTCTCGTTTTACTCAAATATTTACTCAGATACTCAAATGTCAATACACTGTGGTCACTCCTTCCTATGGGGGGCTTCAAATTTGACTTCTCTTATTTCTGACTCATTCAAGCTGAATATCAGGTCGAGTCTAGCTGGGTCGTCATTGCCTCTCATTCTTGTGGGTTCCCTGACATGTTGGCTCAGAAAGTTCCTTGTTGCCACTTCCAAGAGTTTAACTCTCCATGTATCTGCACCTCCATGTGGGTCCCCATTCTCCCGGTCTATCTTTTCATTGTTGAAATCGCCCATGATTAAAAGTCTGGATTCATTCCTGCAGGCAACTGAAGCTGCTCTCTCTATTATATTAATGGTTGCCATGTTTTTTCTGTCGAACTCCTGTCTAGGTCTTTTGTCAATTAGGGGGAAAGGGCTCCAGATTTCCAAAAAAATGCATTGAATGAAAACTAGTTCGATTTCAATCAAACTTTTTTGACTAGTTGTATATAAAAAGTGTTTCATCTGGTCCAAGTCTCAGCATCGTAGCATAAATAGGAAGGGAGAAAAAATAGTGAATTAGGTGTCAAAATTATTTCAAAATGGTCAAAAACGATTATCAAACACAAGTGTCAACTGATATCATGTCTAATACTCTCAGCTATCACAATAGCATATATTTAAAA